>PNEQ01035218.1:0-62613 GCA_003012365.1 Medauroidea extradentata | reverse complement strand
AGACTACGTAAATATCACACAATAAATAAATTGTTTACCAGAGCTTTAATGTTCTTCGATATAAGAAGAGAGATTTCGCTCAGCTTCATCAAAGCCCATTTTTAAATTCCATAACCATCCATGCTGTCCTGAAGACAAATGGAGGTGTAGTTGGGAGTAAAGTAGGCTGCCATTACTGCTTACACATTTTTAATGCAGATGTTTTCTTTTAATTAAATTAAGCAAAGTCCATATGCTTTATGACGTTGAAGAAGTCTACAAACTTTTGGGGTGGGCAGATCTGCACCAAATATCACGTGAACAATTCACCCAATCAGAAGCCACATCGGTGTCCATAACATCAACACAGCACAGGCCGTCAACACGGACGGATCAGTCAGACACGTCTGCATAATTGCAGATCCCTAACATATTTTGTTTCGGCCTGTTTTTGAACTGAGTGAGTTACGTGAGTTGATATTTCATAATAGCCTTCATATACCAAAGGATCGAATTAAATATTGTGTATATTTTCGGCAATTTTAATAGGTATTTTACATTGGTAAAACTGGGGGAAAAAAAAAAAAGAAAGAAACTTAATTAAGTAATGTGTTCATTCTAGGGGAACATAACCTAAACAAATATTGCAAAATTTTTTATTGGACAATGGGCAGCATTGTGGGAACAAGCAAAGGTGTTGCGAGCTCAAGTAATGATGAAGTAATGAAGTATGTAGACTTAGTGGTTTAAACAGAGTGGTTATTGTTCTGAGTTTATGTTTAAAACCTAATTTCAAGTAATAAACCTAACCACATAGGCTACTTAGAACTTGTGTATTAAACCTATTGAAGCAAAGAAATGTGTTGATCAGATATAAAAACATATTTTATGAAAGGCAAAAAAATTAAGAATTTCCCGATCCCGTCCCGTTTCCCGAAAGAATAATTTTTTCCCGCCCAAATATTTTCCGACCTGAAATTTTCATTTCTGCACAGCCCTATTTTAGATTTCAATCATAAGTCTGAAAACAACAGCCTGATGCTCCTGGGAGAGAACAGCTCAACCCCAAAACTTGATGAATTTAAACAAAGTTTCAAAATACCAAAACAAGCCACGACATCTTAATTACAATATTCTCGCGAATTCGCGGGCACTGCCCTGAGTGACTAAAGCACTGAAAAAAGTTCTATGTATACATGTCTGCTCCGACACCTCGCTCCCACACAGCCCACCAACCATTCCAGACCGCCATCCTCATCTGCGTCCAAACAACAAGTAAACATGGCCGACCCCACGAAGCTTGCTCTCTCCCTGCAGCGCCTCTAGCGGCCACCCAGTGCACCAAGATAAAAACGTAACGGAAAATTAATACTAAATTAAATATAATAACAAATTATAAACTTTTATACCAACTTGAAAAGTGAAAATATACATAGCTTAAAAAACCAAAATTACCTAATAATTTACAACATAATTTTAAATAAATTTGAACTACGTGTCCTTCCATTGGCCAAACCAGCCCGCGCAAACATATTACTGTCTCTCTCGCACACTCAACGAGCGGTGGCGCACGTGCACTTCGTGAAAAGTAAAAGTATTAGAAAAACAATTACAAATCTAAATATAGCAATTCCTGGAACTGGGTAGGCACATCTGTGCCGTCAAACAGAACTAGCCAACAATACACCCAGCCCTGAGTTACAATACAATAACAGTTAAGCTGCAAATGATAATATTAAATTTAAATTATAACACAAAGTTGTCTCAACCTAAACAAACCAAATTAAATACATATAAAATTTAACAATTTCAAAACTAATACAGATAAATGCCAAACAATACCTTACCAAACTCCTGTCAGTAAAACCTCAAAATAATTAAATAGATATGTAATAGCAAATTCAATAAATCAAACATAAGGAAATAATAAAAATAAAACTAAGACATGAAATAATAAAGGCTTAAGTGGTGGGTGGACCGCCTCACAAGCTCATAACTGCGTTGAATGATTACTATTACAGCCTAAGGAAATCATATACACGAGATAAAAACAAAGCTTCTTTTAAAAAGAAAGTTGATGAATTTAATCAATGGGCTAATTTATTTTCGCTTGCAAATATCATATCATTGTTGAATTCACTTGCAAAAAATCCCAGATTTATGCCAGTGCAAAGTAACTATTGATTGTAGCTGTGAAAAATAAAAAAAATGCCCCCAATTGAGCTAAGATTTGTTTACTCACTGCGAGTACATGAAATAGGAAAAATTGGAGCTGTAGACATAAGTGAAACAAACAAGCATAACAAAGCATTGGAAAGGAAGTAATTTGAAATTCATTTATGAGTAGAAGATGTTTTAAAACCTTCATGCTAACATTCTGTTGTAAATTTAGTCGAAACTGAAGATGAAGGACATTGCCTTCCTAGTACGGATCGTGATAGTGACCAAGATTATACAGATCCACATACACTTATATTTAAAAAAAAATCGTCTAAACCCATTTGGCAGATGAGAGTTCAATTACAATCTACTGCAAATACTAAGCAATTGTTATGGTATTTCTGACTGCTCCACTGCGGCGATCGCATCAAATGTTTTGCACGACTTTGGCGTTGTTACTGATTCAGATTCCTCCCATGTTATAGATAGGAACAAAATAAGAAGGGAAAAGCAAAATGTTAAGGCTGAATAATGTAGTACATGATACGCATTTCCACTGTTAGGTCTCGTCTTAGATGGAAGGAAGGACAATACGTTGGTGATAGAGGAAGCTCATTAGAAAAATATTTTGTAGAATTATTCAGGAGGAGCATTACTGGCAGATTCAAGAACCCGGCCACTCTACGTTGGCCACGTTACTCCAAATTCTGGAAGCTCTGAAGATATTGTCAAGTCTGTAATTTCTTACCTGTCTGAGCATGGTATTTCTCTTGAAAATCTAATTGATTGTACTGCTGTCAGTACAGGTTGCTAAACTGGTCTGGTTCGCTGATCTTAACTTTATTTAAGGAAATCTGTACAGTAGGCAATTAGCCTCCTCCATTTCAATGAGTTGCCATTCCACCACATGTTTCAGCACCTGGATGGCAAGACAACGGGGCCTATTCTCCGTTCACTTTTAGTTGAGTTTTAGGATAAACAAAGCAAATTATAAACAAACATGTTCATTGGCTGCCGACCGCCGTGCACTGTGATCTTGCATAAGAAATAGATCTTTGTTATCTGTCGTGTACATATGAATTTACCTCTCCATCACTTAATGAGAGAGTTTTATTAACAAATATCTAAAATATACAGACGTTACAAACACAATCTACTACGCTATATGTTTATTACTTTAATTATGGTTAGCGGACGACACGTCCGTACAGTTGGTTCACGAGTTATTTAACGACTGACGCACTGTTAAACGTACGAGTTTCTTAGTACAATTGCCAGTATTTAGAGACGTACGATACTCTGAAGATACCAAAAGTTTAGTTCAGTAATAATTACCACTGTAAAAATAAGTCAGAAATATCACAATCAGATATAATGTTTTATTTTTTCAAAGTATGTATTTTTGTACGTTAAAGCGTCAATGTTGTGGTTACTGCGAATGTTTTCTTTCGTTCATCCATTTTCCGTTCCAGTTCGTCCGATCCACGGCCGCGTGGTCCGAACCAAAGTTGCTTGTTCTATTTTGTTCCGTCCTCGCGTCGGTTTATATTTACGTCGCTTGCAGATTAGGTTATGTGATGCTGGACGTGAACAGTGAAAATGTCTTGCATGGTTTTCGAAACGTGGATGTATATCTTCATTACTGAACAAACTGTGGTGATGTTTATAAAGCAAGAATAAAAATCTCGCATAGCAATCTTTTATGTATTAAAAAAACAATATGTGTCGTGAATTATCGACAGATTGTTTAGTGATTTATAAAATGTAATTTTTCCAAAACGAAGTACAAAATAATCCAGGAGGACTTTACAGTAAGTTTAATCACTCATATTGTTGACACCTTTTTTTTCTGCATGTAGTACCAAATTTTCGTTACGTTAATACCGGAATATTTGAATACAATCGTTAGTCATGACTTGACAATTACTATTAAATTTTGAAATATACGGTAATTACACATGATGCCAATATTTTTATCAAGTTTTTGTGTAATTTTTGTTTCCCTACGTCGATAACACGTACAAAATTTTCACGCAATATTGTTTGAATATATACGGCGTTGTTTCCTATGATGCCGACTGTACACACTTTTGACGGTTGGAAATAGTACGTCGGCGCGACGCACAAATTGAGCCAATTAGAAGCTAGCGAAGTGTAACGATATTACTGTATTTGTTTACTTCAGAACTCAACTTAGAGTGAACGGAGAATAGTACTTCTAAAGGGCCAATCAATGAAAAGTTAATTGACTGCCAAAACTGCTGGTGGTTAACTTCCAGAGTATTGATTGTCAGATCCCAGAGATAGATAGAATTGGGCTTAGAAAAAATGAGAATTACGTACTTGATATTTCAAACGCAATAAAATCAGGAACCTGTAAAGAAGATTTGGCTGTAGGAGATCTTGGGCACTTATCACTTTCGAGGTGGTTGATAAAAGCAAACATAACTTTCTGATTGTACATAAGTGAAGAAAGACACTCACTTGTACTTCAAAAACTAGTTTTGTTTATATTGAAATCATACATGCCAATGTGGTTTTCTATAAAAACAAGTAAACACTTTACAGACGGCCCGAAACTTGTTTACTAAACAATACAATCTACCAGGTATTTGCCAAAACCTTTGCTTGATGTTGTCGACCCTGTGGCCAAACAGAATGGTGTTTTGGCCCACCCAGAACACTTACTGTTAGCCATGATTCAAGATGACACGAAATACATGAGAGAACTCTGTCTTCGAAGATTTCTAAAGGCAAGGCAGATAGATGCAAGAAGGAAAACAGTAAGAACATTCACGCGACCAAAAATTAACTTCAATGCGCAAGAATACTCGGAAATGATCAACTGGATGCACTGTGAATTATCTTTTCCCCCATTGTTGGCAGAAATCAGCGACGACAAGATCAAATCACACATAGACAGTGGCTCAATCCGTGACTGGAACGTTACTTTCAAGCAATTCCCAATCCACATACACTTAAATATTTAAGCTTTCAAAATACTTTAGAGCAAGTCTAAAAATACCATGCCCGTTGTTATTGTTAACACCTTGTCATTAGCCTATCTTTTTTTAGGTACTGTTTTTCTATAGCATTGGGGTCATTGCATGACCAGAAGTTATTAATTTATTTACACTATAGTAGAACACAATGTTCTTATGTTAAAAAATAAAAATACAGTAACTATTTCGTTAAAAAAGAAGTACAGTAAAGATATAAAAAAATTAATAAAAATGTGAAATTTTCAATATTTTTGGCAAATTTTGGGGCTAATGCACGACTGGAAGATATCAATTAATCTAAACCAAATTAACACACAATGTTTTAGTCTCTATTTGAAGATGTTACAAACTGTTACATTACCAAAACACCTAATTCAAAAATTAAAATAATTATTGCGAAAATGAAGTTTTTTTAATATTTTGTCAAACTTTCGGGCTTATGCGCTGTGCTAGGTCAGCACGCCCTTGTTCGAACCCCCAAAGATTATTTGTGTTTGGACTCTCGACTCAGCCACTATTTATTATACTTCGTTCTGTGAATAACTTCTGCACCCATTGGAACTTGGATTTTCATCATCTGTGCCCTTGTGTTTGTGATTCGCACTGTTTTGTGGGCCTGCGCCACCTCGCCGGTCTATGTGGATGTTCAGGTCCCATCGCTTATCTTCGTCTCTTCTAGTCCCTCTTTTTCCTACTACTTCCCCTCCTCTACCAGGCCTCCTGCCATCGTATACTCCGACACTCTTGAGTCCTGCGCCCGCCGAACAAGGTTCCCTGCCACTCGTTTCCTCGACGCTCTGTCAGCGTTTGTTGGTTTGGTAAGTTTAACTTCCTTTGAATTGGGTCGTGCGATCCGTCGTTTTCTTTGGTTCGGTAAATTGTGTGTTGTATACCCTAGTTTGGTTTTGCTTGTTATTAGTTCCGTTTCCTTTTAACTTTCTTTGTTTGTATTTCCTTCCCTCTTTTTCAATTTATTATGTGCCGGCTGAGCGTTGATGTGGCGAGTGGCTTATAGTCTGGGTTTTGGTAATTGTGTTTTCTAATTGTACTAATGAACCCTCGCTGCAGGTTCCTGTGAATAATAATGTTGAATTGCATTTTTGTAATGTATCTTTAGGGCAATTATGCATATACTTGTAAAATGAGATTGGTAATACATTTGATATTGTTAATTTGCGTGTTTTGTGCCTTTGTAGAGTAGACCCACCCCTCACCCTGTGTTGTCTATTATGTGTTGTGAATACTTGTTGGCAGTGGATTCACAGCCCTTGCTCAGCTTTGCCAGTTTTGGCTGGACAGGGCGTGTCTCTGTCTAGTCATGTGTGCCTGAGCAGGCACAGCGCAACCAGAAGATGTCAGCCGATTTTGAATTTTTTGCTATATAATTCACAACTTATTACAACTTCGAAATAAAAAAAAATAGTTTTTTCGGCCCACTATATTGCATGTAGGTACTTACTGTGGAATGTCGGGAAGAAATTGTACTAGAAACGTTTTCGTAATAAGTTTATAAAAATTAGAGAGAATGAGTCTCGAATACTAACTAGGAGTCTCAATTTTATGAGAGCTGGGATTTTGTAGGTCATTCTTAGTAAATGTCAAAAAAATCACAAAAATTTCATGAAAAATTTATAAACCCTAGAAATATTGTCTGAAGTTGCATACAAAATTTTTAAAAGTATGTTTTGAAATTTATATTGGAAAAAAGTACTAATTTTTTTGTTGCAGTTATAAATTGGCAAGATGTAATCCATAAAAATGGCAACAATCACTTTAAAAATGGAACAGTGAAGGTTTGGAAGTAAGCATGCTGCCTGGCACCCACACCAGGTTTCAGCACTCCACTTCCCAATAACACAAATTCTGTGTAGTTATATTCCTCTCGAAATGGTAATGTCTATGGCAGCTTATATAACCAACACAGACTGTCAGTAATAGTACAGGGTGACCATGAAGAGCATTGTCATTATGAATGTGCTATAAAATGAGAGTGTACACATGACAGTGGTTGAACACATTTGACAGTGTTCGTAGAGGAATGCCATTACGTTTACCTGCCGAAATTGATATCAGGAAGGTGACGTCTGTCTTTCCTGATGCAATATTTGATTCTGGTCACGAAGCTCCCCCACAATCAATCCAGAGTCTCCACAGTGATGAGTTCCACTTCCCTATGAATGGCCTCCTTCAAGTCATTTAAAGTACGAGGTTTGCCTCGATACACCCTATCCTTTAAATATCCTCACAAGAAATAGTCACACGTGCTGAGGTCTAGGGATCGAGGAGGCCAGGGAAAATCACCGAACCGGGATATCATACAATTGCTGTACTGCTGCCATGGAAGCCCTGGCAATGTGGGCCGTAGCACCATCTTGCTAATAAAGTCATACATCCGGGGCCGCTGCAGCTGTGGCAGAAAGTAATTTTTCAGCATAGCCAAATAACTGTTTGTGTTGACAGTGATAACCGCCCCATTCTCCTCAAGAATGTATGAGCCGATCTCACACAGTCGTGACATTGCACACTACACTATCACACAATGTGAATGAAGTGGTTTTTGATGGACCTGTCTTGGATTGTTCTCTGCCCAGTACCTGCTGTTTTGTTGATTAACGAACCCATTTAAGTGTCTCGTCACTCATCAAGATGACCACATCGGGTTCGTCATGAAAGAGCACCTGCATTTTGGAGCAAAATCTACCCTCTGGCCATAATCAGTAATTCCTGCACGCATACACTCGTGTATGGATGAAATTTGAGGTAAGTTTTAAACATTTTTCTAACACATTCACGTCCCAAACGTAGTGCTGTTGCATGGCGTCGTGCCGAACGTGTAAGGCTATTGATTATTGCTGTACACACACTCTCAGTACAGTAGAACCCCAATTTCACGAGTACCGAATTTTACGAAGTAGCCATTTTACGAGGCAATCATCAGGAACCACCAGAAAATCATTGTTTAAAAATTTTTTTTAATGAGAAAAAAATTAAAGAAATTGCAGTTTTAACTATATATATATGGCTTAACTTCGATTTTACGGCGTCAGATGTTAATACAGTGCATGTTGTAAAATTGAAGGTCTCGTTAAATCAGGGTCTCACTATAATGAATACCCCGATTTTACGACAGTGAAATCGGGGTTCTACTGTATTCTCTTGCGTTCCCACTGTTAGTAACGCACTTGGCGATGTCGTCCTCATTGTGTTACCTGTGCCACCAAACTACACAATCCACTTCATTATGGTTGGTAGACTTGGGCCCATCCATGCTGGCCCCCATTGAAATGATGATGGAATAATCGTGCTGCAACCACTGAATCATAGTTTCTCACATATGTGTCGTACACAAACATGCGGTGTTCAACC
The DNA here is from genome assembly GCA_003012365.1 of Medauroidea extradentata. Classification (NCBI taxonomy): domain Eukaryota; kingdom Metazoa; phylum Arthropoda; class Insecta; order Phasmatodea; family Phasmatidae; genus Medauroidea; species Medauroidea extradentata. Next base: position 54,106 of record PNEQ01035218.1, on the reverse strand, counting down.
GACCACTGCGCCATTCCTATTGAAATGGCAATGTGTTACACAGTGACTGCCCATGCTCTCCTTCTTCCATGTTTCCGCTTTGTTCTGTATAGTCCGTTTAGTAATGACAATACTCCTCTTGGTCACCCTGTACAAGGTACACACCAATAAGAATTACATGGTTTAACAAGTTTCAACACACGTGTTTCTTGCAGTCCATAATACACTGTCAAGGATTTATGAGAAAAATGTTCTCTAATTTTTTTCCCTTCCGCCTACTTCTCACTCCCTCTCCCTCCCTCTCGGCTCACTCCCTCTCACTCCCTCTCACTCCCTCCCCCTCCCTCCCTCTCACTCCCTTCCTCTCTCCCTCCCTCACACTCCATCCCTCTCTTCTTCCTACTGCCCTGCCCCTCCTCTCCCTGTTATTACTTCCTCTATTTCCCTCTCTCCTTTTCAACCTTCTTCCCTCTTTCCCTCCCTCTCTCTTTCCCTCCCTCCCTTCTGCCACACAGACTACTAGTGCACCACTTCTGCACGAGAGCAGATAGTCTTGTGTTTTCAGCCACAGTATCTGCTTAGTTACACAGTGGGCTAGGTGCGCGAACTGTGGTAAGCAGGCGGTGTAGGTGGGAGTGGCAAGAAAGTGATGTGTTGTTGAATGTGCGAGTGGCAGGCGGCAGCGTTCCTTCACTCGCATCCATCTCACTTGTCACTTGCTCGCAGCTTGCTTCCAAAACAAAATGATTTGATATTTCCTGCAGAGTCTGCTTTCCTCCTGTGTCACCTGCTTTCCTCCCACTTCACCCACCTGCGAACCACTTCCACATAAAACACATGAATTTAATTGCATTTTTTTTTTTTTTGCCCACTAGCGCCCGTCCGTTTCAACCGTGAGCATGTAAGGACACTGCTTTAAGTACATGTATTGTGTGCAGTATTACACAATTCCGTGGCCTGCAACCTAATGTCTCCTAAAATGGAAAGCTGTAGTGATCCTTCTGAAATGAAGAGAGATAGCAAAGTTCTTAGTTTGAGTGACAAAATAAAAATTCTACATTTACCGGTACTAAAAGAAAACATACTTTGCAAAAGTCAACCGCAGGTGTGGAAAAAACGAGCGTTGCATTTGTACATTGCGAGATAAAAGCACAAGAAATATGATCAAATGTTAGTACTGCACTAAAAATGGGGGGGGGGGGGGGGGGGAAGTGCCAAGTAAATTTTAGAGTAATCAGTGGTGCAGTATTAAAAGTAAAACCTCTAAAACTTTGTTCTTATAATCCATTTTTACAGTGGTCAAAAATTTTTTGTTCAGATTTGTGAAGTAAAATTGTCTTAAGTCTATTTTATTGTAATCAGTGATGTCGTATGAAAAACGAAATTACTAACATTGATAGTTACGGTCAAAATATTTTAAGTTTATTCTAATAATACCTTTCTTTATGTAATTTATATGCACATCATACAAGCAAGAAATGTTTACAGAGAATAGCCGAATATTCTTATATTGTTGTAGTTGTGCTTATTCCACTGTTATTTTATATATTTGGTTGACAAAGATAAAGTAAGCAAAACACACAAGAAATAGTGTTATCAAATGTAATTCGATCAATGTTTATGGAAACGCACCATTTCCACCCATCGCATTTCCTTGGCAGTGAAAGCAAGGGTGGAGAGAGAAAACGTGGAAAATCATGCCATGCTGTGTTGCGACATTAGCAGTGACCGACCACTTGGCTCACTATGCACTGTTGACAGATTATAGTAGCCTTGCAGTGTGGCTGCTGCTGTATCAAACATTCTTGTAATTTTTACGATATTTAAATGTTATAGGACACTTTATTAAAGTATTGAAGATCTGTACTCACACAAATATAGTAATACTTGAGGTTAGGGGTAAAAAAAAAAAAATTCTAAAAATTTCTCATGATGATTTATGTAGTGTGTTAACGTGTCTTGAATATATGCAATTTTCGCACATCCGCAGATTTCCTGGGACAAAATATGGTGGATGAGATGGGTCAACTGTATTTAACTTAATAATTTTGAGAGGTAAAAAAAATGGCTTCATGCTATAGAGATAATGTTGATGTTAGCTTTTGGAAAGATTAGAACAAATGCCGTTTTCCATTGACTGAGTGATAAGTTGTACATGTAACTGTTCTTATTTTTTTTTGTCATGTTAGCCAAGTATTAACAAAATTTATGGTAAAATTTTGTAATATTTTTTTTACATGTAATACTCTTACACATTTATTATGCTTAAGTTTGCCATGAGGTCCTATAATTAGTGTAGTTTTTGGGTCTGATTAAAAGAGAACACTACAAATTATCTTAATTTGTTTATCATTGCAAAATTTATGGTAAAATTTTGTTGCATAAGGTCATGATAATGGTATGATTTATTGTAACTGTTTGGCCTTTGCTTGTTAGGTATAGTGATTGGCATGGCCTCAATATTATAGCTGATATTGGCAACTACACAGACCCTAGCACTGCCTACTGCACTATTGCATCTCGAGTGAGAAGTGTGCTTCCTTTTGTCAAAGTGGCCTACCCAGACATGGTTGGAGGAGATAGTTTTGGTGTTCTGGAACAACTGCACACTAAGGACAGGAAAGTCTGCAGGTAATATTAATCAGTTAACTGAACTGTTTATATTATTGTTTTATAGGTCACCGGTTGCCACTAATAACCTGCAGCTTACATTGTAAATGCCCCTGCTGCCAAACTGTATAAATGGTTCAGTGGTATACCTGCTGTTTGAATTGTCACAGTAAACAGAATGATAGAAAATTAAGTCAAAAGCTTACAAAAAATGAAACTAAATTACCGGCCATAATATATTAATTTAAAATTTCTGAAAATTAGTTAAGTTAAATTGTGTCATTCTTTGATATGTTACATTATTTCATACACTTGAAGTGTATGTTCATCACATGTTCATCAAAAATAAAGGTATTGGGTCAAGCAATATAATTATATTTAAATAAAAATTGTAAGGGATTGTTGACACTTGTTCATAAGAACATACTATGTATGAAATTACTGTAATCTGGGTCCAAAAAATGTAATATGTTGCCAACAAACAATAATTAAAAGTACAAGAACTCTAAATCACATGGCTGATCTGAGTTGTAAAAAAAAACCAAATGGAGAAGTTACGAGTTATAGAATGGGGGTTGGTGGGCTGGTGAATAGAGTACAGGCACCCTAATGTTTATTTACTTTGTGAAATTGGACATTAAACATTTTAGGCATTACATTTTACAATAGTTCCGTACAAGGGATGTATTAAGCCTTGATAATTAAGACTATGGTTTAAACTGATAATTATGAAATTAAGCTAAAATAAATAAGCAAATAGTTTTGTGATTGTTTTTCTCTTAGACCTGACATCTGAACCCTACATTGGGAAACACAGTAGTGATTCCAGTTAAGTATATTACTAATTGTATAAATTATGTTAGAATAATTTGTATGAATGTATGCCTATAGTAATTGAAATATTTATTTTCTTATGTTGTTTTTAGGGCCAAATTACTTAAGAGTCTGGAAGGTACATCATTTGACTGCAGAGTAGTGTATGATTTGGACAAATTATCTTCTGAAGAATTCACCGCAAGCAAGTAAGTACAATGTGCAGGATACCTAATTCAGGTGATAAAAAGTACCTACTGAAGGTTTTTTTACTGTAAAAATAAGTCATTAAATTGTAAATATTTTACAGTATTTTCATTTTGTCACAAAATGTCATTTAATGGTAAATGAGGCAGATAATGTTCTTGTAAGAAGTGTGTAGTGGAACATTAAAAAGTAACGCAATGGTTTCACTTTTTCCAATTTTGGTTCAGTGCTCTGTTCTGGTTCTTCAATTCAGTTCTTCATTCCTAGATCTGGTACCATCTCATTTTCTTTCTCTTGCTAGTGTCAGTGTTCTTCTATACAATAGAACCCTGTTATTATGTTCCCACTTATGATGTTTTCCTTGTTGTAATGCTACCTTCATTTGGTCCTTAAAACTGATTTAAAGTAGGATTTTACCCTCTTATGTTTTCCCATTTATAATGTAAATAATTTGTTAATGTCCCTTCAGAAACATTATAACAGGGTTCTACTGTACTGCTTTATACTTATCAATACTTAACTGTTATTCATATACAGTGAACCCTCGATAACTCGGACCACGATGTCCCGGACTTCGGATAACTCGGACAAAATTTCAAAAAACAAAATTAATTTTAATTAAATACTTTTTTTGGTCAAAAATCATAAGAAAATTGTGTCTACCTCATTTAAATCCATCACGTTTTATTTAAAAATAGTATTAAGCTTTAAACGCAGTTGCTCATCGCTACTTAGCCTTTAATAATCCCACCGTAAAATATCTGGCAAGTTCCGTGTGGTTAAATGTTGCTAGCGAGGCGCGCGAGTGGAGATGCAACTCAGTAGGCAGACCTCCCTTCTTTATCTTTCCTCCCTCTTCCCCGCGCGCGTGCGAGCGAGCGAGCCATTCATGCACGTGCGTCATTTATAAACATTTCAGTATGATTTTGGTGAATTGGACGCTAACTGCAGGTCACAATGGCACCTAAAAGGAAATTTATTTTGTTCTGGTGTGTGCGATAAATTCAAGAGTGCAAAACAATTGGTTCCGGACATTAATAAAAAAAATTAAAAGCCATTGGTTTGCATTGCAATGTAGGCAAGGTATCAACCAGACTTTGCTGCTGGTTTGAAGATCCCAATAGTATTAAGCAATGCTGAAAATATTGTATTGTTATGTGAATTAGTTTCCGATATTTTGGGAAATTAAGTTTTCAAATTTGATACTTGGGGGCTCATAACTTCCTTCATATTACATTTACTTGAATAGTGCATATCATGTTTTCGTCTTCTTTTTTCATGAGGAACGCACATGCAAAGTTTATCCTCCTGTTTAAGAAACAACCTGTATACATAAAATGAAATTTAAAAAAATCCATAGTGTTAAAATGAGTTCACATATTTCTGTACAGTGATCCAAAAGGATTGTTAATTACAGTACCGTATCTGCTCTCGTATAAGAAGAAAATTATTTTTTGTCTTTGGAACTCTGTAGGAGGTGAGCGTTTATTATCAGGCTAGGAGCTGGCTGCAGACACGGTGACATGCTGATGTTAAGAAATTTTTCACGTAAACATCTCGTGAGTTGCGTGTGGTCACGTGCGGTGTTTGTATTACTGTTGATATGTACCGGTTGACCTTGACTACTTTCACTCACGCTCTACCTCCCTAGCTTATATTCAACAATTATCTCTCTCTCACACACACATGCATGCATCTAGATGTGTTGCCAGCCAGACAACAGAAGGGGGTGAGAACTTTTATGTGGTAGAAGGGTGCCTTGGTGCCAGCTTCTAGCACAGATAAAAAAAGATCAGCCAGAAGTAGCATAAAAAATAAATAAAAAAGAATCTCCCGGCCCAGGCTGTTTGACATTCTTTTATAGTTCTCCACGTTACAGTGATAATTTCCCCACTACCCCCTCCTGTAAATTGATACGTACAAAGTAGTATTCTTGTGATTAATGACTGATTACCCCTCCTCCCCGGACGCCACTTGATAACACGGACAAATCGTAACTCGGACAGCTTCTCCCTCCTTTAGTCCGAGTTATTGAGGGTTCACTGTATATAGAATTTCTTAACCATAATTTTATAAATTAGGTAAATATATTATGTTAATTATTTCAATTTCAAGTAAGCCACTAAAATAAAAATTCTAACTTCACTCTTTATAAAGAAATTAGTGTATGTAGTAGTCAGTCTTTTGAACCCTAACACATTTATTTAAACTGTTGATAAACTGTTGAAGAGTAGCAAATTTTAGAACTTTTTTTTCTAATGATGAAATGTGGAGAAAAACATACATTATTTAAAATTTTGTTATAAAATTAAAATTAAAGCTACAAACTTTCTAGCACTACCGATATAAAAAACAACATATCTGTAGATTGTTTGTATCACACAGAAAGTGCTTCAGCATTTTTACTGCCAAATTTCAAATAATTTTATGTTTCTTTTGTACTTAAGTAGCCTTTCTTAATGAAGTGTTCATTCTTATAAGATAATTATGTGTAGTTTATGTTAAGAAAATTCTAAGATTATGTAGTTATAAAGTGTTTTAATAATTAATATTAACGTTTACAGGAACGTTTTGAATTTTTTGTCATTTTATCTATAGTTCTAAAATACCACCCAACCCATAATGCACGCCTTCCTCCCCTGACTGGTGGGTGTACATTGTTACGGGTGTAACTAGGGGCGTACTTAGCTTCCAGATGTTGAGAACTCACGAGAGGTACACAACCTTAAAATAGGTTAGCAATCAAAAATTTAAATTTAAGAATTTAATACAAAAACAAAAATAAAGTGAATGTTTACAAAATTTTGAATAGAATCGACAAGCAAGATAAAAACAACTAAATACGAATTATCATTATTGCTTTATTTCCATTTCTGCAACACAAATACAGTTGCAGTTGTTAAACTAACTGATCCAACAAAGTTTAAAATCTACCAAATCTCTAGATTTGCTTTCCAGATGTCTGGACTGTTCACAACTACAATGCATTTAATTTGTTTACTTATGTCTCTTATCGTCACTCCTAACGGCCTCAAGGTAGAGGATATTTCCAAATTAAAAATAAATAAAGTTAACTTACATGTTCCGATAGTCTGTCTTCACGCTCTATTCCAGCGGGCACCTTCCCACTGCCTCTGACCGATGACGACGACCCCAGGGGGATGGCAGACCCCCTTATAAAGCTTTCAACGTTCATGCCCTGCTTATCCTGCATATCGTGTGAGGCGGTAACTCCAGTGCAGTGTCCCCGGCATGTGGAAACAAAACCGCCCAGGTTTTCAGTTAAATGCATGACCAGTAGCAATCCACAAGGACCATGCCAAAGCACAAAATATAAATCCAATAAAATTATGAAATTTCAAAATGACCGGAAATTTGTATAAAAATTAGGGTCTCATAAAAATCAAACGTAACAATATGCAGCCTCCCATTGGCATTTGTTTTGCACATTTATGTACTAGAAGAACTTCCTAGGTACCTTGTTAAAGTTACTCATATTTGGAATATGGCCTGCCATGGGCAAGATAACAGAGCTTGATTATATTGACCACTGCTAACTGTTTAAATAAATGGGGTCAGTTCTAAAGCCAGGCACTGGTTCTTCAGCATTTGTTGTATTGTTAAGTCACACACCTTTCACATTGTTTACATTCAACTTACAAGGTTAAAGGGAGTATGGATGGCAGGACTGTGAATCTGGAGGATGCATCAGTGATGCTAGTAGGGTCATACGTAGGGTTGTGCGAACATTCGTTATAGTCTAACGAAACGATAGTGAATAATATGAACATTAATTCATAATAATATTACAATGTGGTGCACAAGTACTTACAGAGTAGTACTCATTGATAAAACACACACTAGAAAGGACGAACATATTTTCTCCGGAAGCGCGGAGGCTTTGCGATGTTTCGCCGGCCGGGCCGGCTTCTTCAGGCAGCGAGTGGAGGCACAGTGATGTCTATTGCTACTCAGCATTGCATTGAGTGTAGTGTAGCTGATAGATGAGGGTTTCCGTAACACATTTATAGCTGCCTTGCATGGGGTACGTTTGGTTAGCGAGTCTGCTATTGAATGATTTTGAGGGATGAGGTATGTCACAAGAGCCACATCATGGCCTCTTGCAGGGATGGGAGCCTCTGGGAGTGGTGAAACTATTAGATGTGGTGTTGGATGGCAGTTTGGGATGAACCAGTTTGTTGCGGAGGTTGGGGGGTCGTTTAAAGACATATCTGGGTGGTTTACTGAATAGGTTGTGGGTAAGTGATGAGGAGGTAAGAATTGTGTGGCCACAGTTAAGGATAGTTCTGAGTTTTTCCAGACCCTCATGGTAGGGGACAATGAGAGGGATGTCAGAGTTAGCAGGTTTCTTCTGTGTGTTGGTCGAGGTTGCACGCTGTATCTGGTTGTAGACTAGTGGTGTGGGGTAACATCTATCAATGAAGGCTTGTGCTTTTAATTCACATTGCTTGTTTTGGTCAGTGTGGGTGGAACAGATGTGTTTGACTCGGGTGGCAAGACTGTATGGCAAGGACTTCTTGGCATGGAAAACGTGCTCTTTAATTCAGTTTTGTAAGAAAATTATTCAGTGAAAGTCAAATGAAACAAAAATATTAGACTTTCATGAATATTTGAGTTCTTATCAAATATTCATTTAGTTTACTAATGATTCCAGCGTTAAAGTGTTTGCAGGCCTCTACTGTTATATTATTTTTCATGTTGGTTCAGCAGGAATATTTCAAAGCTACTGTTATGGTCCATACAGTAAAAGTTTGTCTGATTTCGACATTTCTGTTCTGAGAACATGTTCACTTCATGACCACTAACGGTACAACACAATGTAACTGATAATGTGTGTGTCTCAGAGTTAAATAAATACGCTATGAAACCGTTTTCAACATTATAAAACTCTCCTTTCTGGGCTCGACATCTTCATTTTTGCATGTTTCAGTTGCTAATAGTGTTTTTTTTTATCATTTGTGTATTTCCCTTTTTTTTCTTTTAAACTGTATGTCATTACTTTCATCTGCGTATGGTAGTATTTTTTGTGGTGCTTGATAAAAAGTAAGTTTTATTACACAAATAACTATTCTATGTATATAAGTTTTTTTGCATCAGTTGCTTATTGGTTTTCAGCTAGTTATAAATGTGTTATTCTTTGCTGTTTATACATGTCATGATTTTTTGTAGGGAGTTGACAAATGACGATGCCTTGCAAGCTGGTAATTGGGTACAAGGGGTGGAGCATCTGTTGTTTGAGTCTAGATTTGAAAGTGGAAATCTCAGGAAAGCTGTACAGGTAAGGATTATTTTGTGGTGCATATTACATGTAAAGTATAAACCTGATTTTATGACTAAATTTTACGAGGAACCATCAAAAATATTAAAGTAGCCCAAAATAGCAAAAAAAAATCTCAGGGCAACATAAAAATCACAATACCATTCAAAATAAATTTGTGAGTCCATGACAATAAAATACATTTTTTTCTGTTGCTATTCATAACTGCCATGCTGTGAAATCAAACATCATAAAAAACTTGTGTAAATTAATTAAAAACTATGGCAGTTGTGATTTGAAGCGAGAGCACCATAAGGCACTTTAATGCAGACTGCATGTGCGCACAGTGAAAGAAAACACACGGAGGATTTTGAACGAAGCGTGTAAAATAACCTTGACACCTTCCTTCCTGTTCCTATTGCCAGTCGCAGTACTCTTAACCTGTCTCTGGCACCTGGTGATGTAGTACCTTATCTCTCTTAATTATTCACTCCTCTTTCTTCTCTCTTCAAGCAACCCCTTCAGTTCACCCTTCCAACCTTCCTCACTTCACATCAGTGGTTATGCAGTATGCAGACAGTGTCGAATGACTGAAGTTCACATGCTTCTTTCACTGCAAAGCTCAAGCTATCATTTAAAAAATCATTAGAAGAAAATGGGAATAGTGCGGTAGATCTGCAATTTTATGTGGCTGAAATGTTTGAGTGTGGCAGAAGCAACAAGATAAGTTAATTTTGATGTAGGCCTATCATGGTCATTCATTTTGTGGCAAGAAACCTCAGCACTTAAGAGTTGGAAAGGGAAGTGCTGTAATTAACAAGGTAATAAAGCTTCTGCATTGTTTGTGTATCCTTCCCTTTCTTCTAAGCCTGCTTTGTTTCCACATAAGGTGTGAAATAACCGACTTTGATCAAGGGGAGGAGAATAATTAGGGTAGCAGTACATTCCACCACAGAAAAAAAGGGCAGAGGGGTTATAAAAAAAGCAGCCGGCACTCCTCTCTGTGCAAAAAATGAAGCAGTTACTGTAATTTCCTGATTGTTAATTTTCCTTGGTGGTATAACATGCCGCATTGTTTTAGTTTTTAGTGTTGTAATGTAGTTATTTAATAAAAGTATTGTCCTCATGTGTAACGCATCCCGCCCTCGGGCCGCGCTTCCCTCACCGCCAAGGGTTTTCTTAGTGTTTGTTTTTCTTTGAAGCGGAGCTAATTGTAAGTTCGTTAGAGGAGTTTTCACCAAATAAAACTATGTTTTGTTGCATCTGTACACTGGCCTTACAACAACCATCAACTACCAGGCTGCCATTTATTGTTTTAACTTCCACTACAATCACAACAGAGGATTTGAACAACATTCACAAAGGCACCGGCGTACCAGTGGGCAAAGTTCCAGTTATATCAAATACTACATTAAAGTTCGTGTTAGGGTGCAATCAGTTCCGGATGCGTGCGGATCGCTGACTCGGATTTTCGCGACCTCCGCTTGCTAGTGTGTTCAAAAGTCTCTTTCTCCAACGGCTGTATTCCAAGAAAAAAACCAGAAAGTTCAATTTACACTGCTGGTGTACTAAACGTGCCCACAGTTCTCAGTCAATCAAGAATTAATGAAAATGACTGGCCCTTGCGGCATTGCAGTTCAGCCGCCCCACAAAACGCACCCACCGACGTCTCGAGCTAAAAACCTTCTATCCTTACCCTCGGCCAGCTTCCCTCGCGCCCAACGTACCGCACCCTGACGGATTTCCTCCACCTTACAAAATGGAGTACAGTTTATGTTTACTTGTTTGCTCAAATTTTGGTGCTAACCAAAAGAATTAGCCCGCACTTACTTAAACTGTATTATAATTACCCAGGACATTATTTAAAATGTAGACAAATACACAGGATAACACAGTTTTTAAACAACTAACAAGTGGATCAGGGCGCAAGAATATAGTTCCCCTGGAAACCACACTTCCCCAGCCAGTTCTCAGAACAATGCGCATCACAGGCCACACCATCTCACAGCCAATTACATCACAGGATCCTGAAAGTTACCATTTAGGGCAAGGATTCCTAGAAGTGCCTGAGCTGGCCTGGCGCCACCAAGTTGCATCCCTTAACAGCACACATCTCTCTAAGATGCATCAAATTTAACAAGAATTACATTATTCAAAATATCTCAACATTGGTGGCTTATTTGACAAATTGCCATAACATGGAAGGTACTTGAAATTCTCTCCTGATGAATTTGGTACTAAAGAAGCTGATAAAAATACCACATCTAGCTGACTGCCTTCCAGCAATCCATAGGAAAAAACAAAGGCCCAATTTCCAAACTGCAGCTACAGGTAGCACCTGTCTCTGTCCATGTCCTTGGCCCTCAGACAATTCATTTATTGCTGTCACTGAATTATCTTGTCACAGGACAAGCTGTACTGTAACGTTATACTGTTCAATATTAATTATTTCATATTTATGTTATTGGCACTAAGGATTAACAAGTTGCAATGTGTATTATTTTAATGCCTAATACTAGTTTGCCAGTATTTCATTTAATATTTAGTGATTTAACATAATATAATTTGTTTGTTTTGATTGCATTAACGTAATAATTTTAATTGTTTTAAAGTGTGTAATTTTCAAGAGTTTTAATATTTATTAAGAGTATGTTTTTATTTTTGAAGCCAGCCAGTTTTGTTTTCTCTATGTTGCTTGGTTACCGTAGCGATGTGCTATGCACGGTATTTTAGGTGTGTGTTGGCGAGGCGCTATTCGCCGATTGTTTTAAATTTTTAAATGACAATGCAGAAGGGTTTTTGAAAAGGGACGCCAAGGAGGGCGAGTCAATTATAGTTTGGTTTATGGATGCTAGCTAGGTGAGTGGAAGAGAATTTTGGTCCCGCTCTAGGGCCATTATTTTGGAAATTCGAGTGAGTTCCAGCACGTCTGAGGGCACCTAAATGGTGAAGACGGTCCCGCAAGAAGGGAAGAGGCCCCAGAGTCTGTCCCCCGCGTCTAGGCAGTTAATTAGCCTACGACTTTTAGTGTAGATTTCTAGCGTGTGCAGAAACTCTATCATGCACGGGTCTGAGAACCCTTAGGGAAGACCGAGGATTCCAAACTAGCTACGGGAGTGTGCTAGAGGTACACCTAATCCACCACATCCACCAGATTCCCGTGTTCCAGCTACTGAAGGCACCTACCACAGCTAAGTCCGGCGAGATTTTAGCCTTATATTTAGAGTCATCTCTGCTAGCCGAACCTTAAGACTCGAGACTAACAGAACAAACTATTTTGCCCTCACACACCCCGAACACTTAAGAGTTAATTGCTCAGTAAAACTTTTATTTGTGGTGAACTATATATTTTGGTGAAATTTAATCAAGTCTACATTTTTATGAACTGAATTTAATTTGGACATTTGAAACAAACAGTTAATTTTTAAAGTTCATATATTTATTTTCACTGGCTGGCTAAACCATCTAAAATTTTGATAGGAATTTACTGGCAACGTTCTAAATTAATAATTAATTTGCTTTGAGAGAAAGCCTTAATAAATTGCATTTCAGTTTTCACCCCTATTTCACCTGGCTTTTTATTTTAGTAATTTTTGTTTGCTATTTTCCTGCCAAGGGTTTGTTTTATATTAGCTGCCGCCGTGGAAGTAAAGCAGTTTCCTGTTGGTAAGTGTCAAGGTGTTAGTAAGTGCCAAGGTATCACTGCATCACACTATCACCTACGCAGCTAAACAGTAGACTGCCAGGTTACATCACAATACCATATACCTATATACACTACCACAGTACCACTCGCACTTACAAAAACATAGTCAAATTACACAATTATGCCTACCATTACACTTTAATATGAAGGAATGGATGATTACCACTAAAACTTAGTATCCTAAGCATAAGGTATGCTGGTGGCTTCCAGTGCCCTATACACATGTATCACAATCCCCACTCAAATTAATATCTCGTCCATCTCTTATATAAAAACCAGTTTAAACGTGAGGAGTAATAATGTAAAGAAGCTTGCTCTCTTGGCTGTTCTCTACAGACCGCCCTGTGTTCGCCACTCCAGTATTGTCAACGTGTGTTTCGAGCTGACAATTGCCAAACACAAGATGTTTTGTGCTCAAACTGTGTTTAGGAATTGTCCATTAAGTGAATGCCTCTTTCATTTCTATCTCTAAGGGGATTGGTGCAATTGTGAAATAATCATGCGTCGGAATAAGCCGCAAATATGTTTGGAACTCCCATAAATGCTCATTTATATGTTGTGTGCATACATGTAGCACTTATATAAGGTAGGGAGCCGGACATCGTGAGTTGTAAGTGAGATTTCTATCAGACAGAGGATGTACAGTAGGGAGGATGTACAGTAGGGTTTCATTGAGGCCTCTCATCTGACTGCCAGCTAAGTAAGCTACTCTTAGTGTAAGACACTTGACTCAAACCTGTTCTGGGAGCCTTTTAGGCTGAACCTCATTACTATTATGAGTAGGGGCCTATGTTAGTAGTTCACTAAGTCTCTTCCTTTACGTTTAATTTTGCAGGCATTTTTCGTGAATGTGTATTGGTGTTGTAAACTTCTTGATTCTACAATGCATATCTGTTTGGTGTTTCATTATACATACTAACATACATGTATAACCATTATTGTGATTTTATTCCTTTAGATTAATGATCGGGATTACAACTTGATCCTGATGCCTGATGTGAACTCAACTCGTCATCATCAGTGGTTCTACTTCTCTGTAAGCAACATGGAGGCTGGCGTACCTTACACACTAAATATAATAAATTGTGAGAAGCAGAACAGCCAGTTCAACTATGGTAATTTTAAAATTGTGCAACTACTAACTCATTATTGCAACAATCAGATAAATATCCATAGTGTACTATTTTTGCATTGTGTAGTAGTTCTCTCATTTCATGTTAACTGTCACTATTTGTTTTTTGAGTTCTAGATATTGTAGAGTCACCTGGCCTCACCAGCCATGTTTTCTTTCTTTTTCTTCTCAATTTTGATGTTATTTGCTCAACCCTGAAGAGATCAGATTATTGAAACGTAAAATAATAGTCATTAATACACTTATAGATATAATTTTATACATTAAAGTTATACATCATAATAGAAGATAACAGCTTTAAAACTCAGTAAAACCACGATTGAGTGTTTAATACAACTTAGCCTATGGAAGTAATGATGGTATGGTTTAGTCTTACATGTTCGCAGGGCCTACATAATATCCGTGTAATGTCTCAATTCAGTGTCCTAAAAAAAATTTATAATAGTTTTAATTTAAATTGTTGAGAGTTTATAACAGAAAAATTATATTTTAACTTTTTAGTGCTGCTCAGCTAAGCATAAGAAATTAGTCTCTCTGTAATGCAGGCGTAATTAAATTTGTTATGTGAGTTGTTCTTAAATATTGTAATGTTGGAAATTAACACAATCTGAAAGTTCTGAAACATAAACAGTTCAACACTTTTCTGGTTCGTATCCGGTGTAGTTCCTTGCAGTGTCTTTCCTCCAGTTCAAATTAAACATTGCAAAAATAAAATCTCCACTAAACTCATTACAAAACAAATTCATCGGTGCACAGACTTTCCTTGATGGTGGTGGCTCAGCCATATATTCTAACCAAACCTCTTGTTTTACAACCAAGCACGGGGACTCCAGAAACCCATTGTTACAACATTCAAAATTATTCTGCCATGTGTACATTCAGAAATGTTGAACCCAGCGCCAAGAGAAATCCAAGGAAAATATTGATTAAAATTACTCTGAACTGGAGTAGTAAACAAACTGATAATACATAGTATGTTAATTAAAGAAAACAATTTTACAACAATGGCAAATTCAAAATAAAATTACACGTACATATGAATCACATTAACCAGTTAACAAATATTTCAAAACACTAATTAGTCTCATCTTGCCCAACAATAATTAAAGAAGTAAAACAATAGAAATGATCCGTTGCAACCCCAGTGTTAGTTTAACACCGACCACAATTCCGGCCCACACATAAGAGCCCCCAACTCACTAAGACCGCAACCAGTCCCTTTGGTTTAATTTGATATTGTGTGAAGTATGAAGTGAAGCCCCACATTTTGTAAGTTGCCTGGTTAAAGTGGCAAGTCTGTCCGGTTTTGTGAGTGCAAGTGCATCGTTTGTTCGCCGAGATTTCATCATTTTAATTAAATAGTTTCTTATTTATTTAGCTATAATTTCTAACATCATCTGTGGATGAACTTTAGTTCTGCGAAGCTATGGAATGCCATCCTGAAGCAAGAAGCTATTAATTTTAAAACAAATTAATTTGTAACTGATCAATAATTGTTGTGGTGGGCTGCATAGGGCTAGTGTTAGTTTAATTTTCATAATTATTAATTTATTAATATTGATCAGTAAATTTTGTCGTAGAGAGTTCAGACTAAGTCTCATTTTGTTCAGCTATGTATTTCATGAATTTTGTCTAAGTAACTAACTGATGTAATTTAAAGGCCATAGGATGTATTTCACATTTTTAGTTTTGTGTAAGTTTGGTCTTTGTGGATGACCTCAGGCGTGTAACAGGTTGATGCCTGAGGAGCACGTGAGGTTGGACAAGGGGCCTTGAATTCTGGGAATAGCCCGTTGCTAAGTTTCCGGCGATGGCCGCAATGTATCACCCTGCCAGTGACACCTTGGTATATTGTATAATTTTATGTCAACATGTTATTTTTAACGTAATCTAGAAATTTATGTATGAAGTATGCTTTGCCAGGAGTCGTACATTTGAATTGAGAGTTCTATGCAGTTTGTGTACGGCATAGTAATTAAGAGTTCCGAAGGGATATGTGTGCTTGGTTGGAGGCTATGGCACCCCTGGTCAGCCGCGCGTGCCCTGGGCTCTCCCCAGTTCTGCTTGACCCGCTTTTAGATGAAGACGTGTCGTGATTGCGCTCGCAAGATAAGGGGTTCACCCACGTGGCTGGGTGAACTAAGTGATGGCGAGGGCCATGTGTCGGAGATGAATTAACTTCATATTTCTTTATTTTTATTTTATTTCTATCAATTCACCGCTTTATGGAAGCCACGGTAATCATTTGTGTGGCATGGTAGTTTTGGTACGAGTTTACCGAGGCGTTTGGGCGTGATGTATGTGGGCCTGAAGGAGCTCTTTTATTTGTAACTCTTGCAAATGGCCTAAGTTGTAAAATTTGTCTTGGTAGCCCACCGGTGGAGCATGTTTTTTTTTTTGTTTGTTTCTAATACCAAGTGACTTTGCGCCTAAGTAAATGTGCCATTCATATGAAATCTGATTTTATTGAATTTCCTTGCTCTTGCATGCCTTCGTACCCATAAAATACCCTGAGATGAGAGTTCTCTCTCTACCGCACGTGACTTCGTGGTAGTTTGAAGAGACAGTATGAAAACAGTTTTCTGTGGTACCACCACAATATCAGCATGTACCGTTGACAAGTAATACTAAAACGTCTGCCTACTGCTAAAATTACTGCAGTGAAGTATGTATGCTTGAAATACTGTATGTACATGATTTTAAAAGATACTACAGAGTTTATTTTGATTCTGCTTTCCTTTGAAAGCTAGTAGAGAGTTAATATAAGTCAGATTACATTGTTGACGACACCTGTGCTGAAAGTGTTCCCTCTTTAGGTGATCTACGTACTGTACTATTGTGGACGTACGCCATTACAATAGAGAAAATTCCTATTTTTTTATTATATTTTTACTTAAAAGTGTGTTAAATTGAATGAACAACGGTACCATACTTTCTTTCATTGCGTCTCTGTAACTCCTGAAAAACTTAAAAAAAAAGGCAGTCTCTTTTGCGCAGCAAATGCATGATCTGCCATGTTGATGCCCCTGTGACATCACGATACTGTACATTTTAATGTACTTAACACACAAACTACAGCAACATATGTTTAAGCCGTGAAAATGTGTTGAATAAAGTAGTTTACACGGCAAAATCGAGTATGGCTTGAACTCTGAAGGGTGTAAATGTGGATAGTAGTTTGTTTGCGCAGCAGTTAAATGCAATTTACTCATAATAAAATCTTAACTTAAGCGCCGTCTGATAAGTCAAGGCGTACTGCGTAGTTTAAGCTTCAAGAAGAGACTTAATAGTCTGCTATTGATGACAAAAATACGGTATGCGTATGTAATGCTGTATTTTGTAAAACATGACATGGTTAGCATACAATAAATAGTAAGTTCTTTTAAGTTAGAAATTGTAGTAAATAGCGTGCAGCTTGCGACCTAATCTCTACAGCTGTAGTGTTTTGGCTGTTCCACTGACTGCGGCTACGTCATTAGCCAATAGGCGAGTTCAATCATCACTCATCAGTGATTGGCCGATAATTCGAGGGGTGGGCGGGGTCTTGCGAAACTTGCCCCGAGATGGCAGCACAGCTGTCTCAATGCTGTTCACGACTAACGAGAAACTGATCTTGACAAGAAACGTAAAAATTACTGAGAGAAAAAATGTACTTGTAATAAAATAATTGATCTGCCGTACTATTTTATCGACTCGTGTAACCAGAATGGTCTATTATAGTCAGTGCCAGGTTTGGTTAAAGGCATTCCAAATATTAGCTCGATAGGTTAACTTTTTGTACGCATGTGAACTTCTTTCGTCTGACCTTTCAAACATAAACTTTTGATTAAACATCGGATCTGAAACATTAATCTGAATTCGTAGTAAGTTATTATCTCTCTGGAATTTAAGTTCAATTTACATAAACTCAAAACTATAACTAAAACGTCGCAATGTGTGAGAGCTAGGCTTACTAATACATTGCTGTCTTCACTCCTTTAAAATCAACTCAAGTGAAATAAATCTTCGTTGTTGGCTACCAAATATACAACCACGCATGCCCAAACAACGGGTAAATTCCCCAAATTAACTTTTACATAACCGAGTTCGCTAAATTTGAATAGTTTTTTAAGTTGTTGAAAAATTCCAATACACACAATAGTGCCTGACGTGCGGTGGCTAACCAAAACAAGTAAGACTACGTCAAATGCGTTCGCCAATAAGAATGTGTTTTCAATGTTTATGGCGGCATTTGAAAATATGGCATTTTTAAGGCTGAATAATTAGAAAATTACAATGTTCATGGAGCTATTGCATTGCCTGGCTGCATTTAGTGCTGAAATAGTTCTGAAGAATGAGGTAAATATTAAAAACCTTTTCTAGGAAGTTTCCCTATATTATGTTTTGCTAGAAATCTTAGTATCAGACTAAGAAAAAAAATGAAAAAAATGGAAAACAAGCTTAGTTTGGCTGTAGTAGTGTAGTCTTAGATTTGAAAGCAGTCTGTATACAGTATTGTGCGGTTGCCTAGCGTTATTATCTTTTCTGAAAGGCCCTGAACATATGGGATTACTAATGTTCCCGCACGTTTTTCAATTGTTTTGTTGCCTATGAGATGTTTTTTTATGGTACTTATTGGGTAGCTATTTGCAAGTTCTTTTTCCAGGTGGTTATGTTTAGAAGTTAGTGACTCTTTGTCGAAGCAACTCTTTTAGGCTCTGAAAGGTAAGTGTGGATTATTCCACTTTTAGTGCTTGTCGAATGGTTGCAGTTAAAGTTGAGGTATTGGCCTGTGTGTGGAGGTTTTCTGTATACTTTTGTGGATATTCTGTGGTATTTATTTGATTCTAAAACATTTAGGTAATCCCCAACATAGCTAAAACCTAATGAAATATGTATTTAGGGTTGCTTTGAGTGCAGAAGAAGTAGGACACATCATGTGGCCATGGCCAAAGGGGCAACAGAAAAAAAAATTACAAGCAAATGAAATCAAAGTGCACCCTTATCTAAACTCTGCATTGTTAGTTTACAAGTTTAGGATAACCAACAACTATTACAGTATAATCCCATTATAATAAGGCCCTCGTTACAGCAGTGTTCTTTGTGTAACCAATTTGGGCTGATTTTGACCCCTAAATCAAAAAATCTATCAAAATTGCATTGAAATTGTGTTTAGTCCTATTAACAACTTATCCGTTATCTCAGGCGAAAACATACACACAAGGGATAAACTATACTTTAGTACCTAAACTATACCCGTAGCCTCAGGAAGTAAACAACTCAGATTAAAAGTGGCACAAGTGATGCAGTTTGGACTTGCCGACAATGACTCTTTTGAACCAATGTTTCAGGCTGTACACAAAGTATCATGACATAACCTAGTCTGGTCCACATTTTGACAACTCCCTTTCCTCCACTTACCTCAGTTGTTTCAAGCTGCAGCTGGCCGTGTGTTTGGAAAGAGGAAGGGAGGAAGAAAGTAGAGTCTGTCCGCTGCCATGGCTGTTAGTAAACAAGCAACTACTGTATTTACTGTTAATGTTTTGTATTCTTGACCATCTCCTTTCTCTGCTGCAGCCAATATTTTTTTTTTATTTGCAAAAGTCTTTGATTAGCTTGATGATGTTAGACTGTTTTCCCATGTAACATCTGCCTTATTACTTATTTCCTTCTATTTTGATTATGAACTTGAACTTTGTAGCAAAATCCAAAGGCTACCTTTTGTTATTCTCGTCATAAAATCACTTCAAAAATCAAAGTGTGTTTACTGTGCAGGTCGTTGATAATCGTAATTCAAATTCTTTATCAATAAATCAAAGCAGAAACAAAAGTTGGAGTTAAAAGCGCAGTGACTACGAATGACTACAGAAATATTGAACTTGGTTGTATGTAAAGGGGTTATATTATATTTTGAGAGAAACATGCTTGTTTGAAATGAGTAGGGGGGAGGGGTGATTTCGCAGCCTGGAAAAATGTGTCAAAGGTGTCACAGCGAGTAAAGGATTATCAGTACATTTGAAAACTCGAAGGGGGCCGTCTGGGGGTGGTGAAGCTGTGGCAGTCTGATAGCAAAAGTGTTTTTCATGTGGTTATGAAACTCGGAACCAGCCTGGTTCGCATGATGTTGCAGAACATGTTTCTTCTGATAAAGTTACATAGAAAATTTGCATGATTTTATTGACAATTGCTCTAAAAGTTCTGGCTATAACTAAATTCTCGCTATTACGAGATTTTATTTATTGGTCCAGTTTACATGGTGCATTTTCATTGGTCACAGTATACTCCACAGTCTGTTGGGCTGGAGTCTTAGTGCTTTGTGTCTTTTTATAGATACCATTATTTTTTTAGTCTATATACATGGAGCATCCTCTATCCTGAATGGTCAGGACCAGGATTGTTCCGGATAACAGAAATTTCTAAATAGTAGCAGTTCATTGCCTACCTAGTGTACTTTTAGTTGTTAACACTGTGTGTGTTTGAACATCACACTACAAATGCTGCAACAAATTGCTGTACGTATGTATTTACTCTAAAATAATATGATGTTTTCAGAAAAATATGCTAAAAAAATTTGGTTAATAACATATTTACGTAGGGCCCAAGTTTTTCATTCATCTAGGTCTACAGTTGGCCGACTCTTACATTATTTATTTATTGCTGTAAAATACATTACAAGTTAACTCAGCGTCTTCATTTTCACTGTTTATTTGAAGCAGATTAAATTTACGCCAAGTTATGCCATTCTTTTCTTGTTTTATATACCATGCTTTACGAAAATGTGAGTGTGTGTGTGTGTGTGTGTCACTTCCAAACACACCACTTCTGGCAAATTATACGTTGCTACTTCATCACAAACATAAAATTTTTAGTGTTTAATCTTTGCTGCTGTATTGAAATCTATAGTGTATATTTAATATTAACAACATAACTGAAACACAAAAAGTTAACACGTAAAATATAATACGGCTAGCATTGTTAACAAAAAACACTGACCTAAAACACACACAGTCAAGAGTTTAGGCTGCGCTACAATTGATTTAGCACATGCACAGCATGCACACGAGCACAGGAGCACACAAATAGCACAGACCTGAAAGCTACAATGGAAAATAGCACAGTGTGGAGTAACTGGCCGTACCAGACCTATCTTTTTGATTGTTTTATTTTTTGTCTTCATGTTGTAGTGTGTTTTTTTATTTATTTAATTTTATACCTACTACTCTTTTTACGATTAAATTTCCCATTTAATACTGTGGAGACTTAAGGTGACCAGGCGACAAGCCAGTTAATATGATTGAGCTCCCCTGAAATATTGAGGCCTTGTAGTTTAACCAACCACTGTATGTGTGTATAAGGTAACCACCCCAGTGAGAATTAGTCCCATCATCGACTACCATAGCCCGGCTTAACAACAAAGTTATAGTGCTCTGAATCTGTGCAACCTGAAGTGTAAAGTTTTTCTTCAAGAAACAAGTCAGCATGTATAACCATGTGGAGGTTTTTATTTTCATTGAATTTGTCACCTATTTCTCTCTAATTTTACAATACTAAAGCACCAGGAAGACTATAGACCTGTGGCTCTATGGAAAGCCCTCCCCAAAAGAAAGAAAAATGTAAGAATGAAATTGAATGATAATAAAAATAATAATAATTAATTACTGTTTTATTTGTTGTAACTCCAAGCGTGGCAGTCTAATTTAAATTTGTACAATCACTTATATTTTGCTGCTCTTTAGTGTGAAACAAACTATGAGCACATGATGGCAAGCTGATGTTAGTAATATCTGTGGTAACAAGTTAAAGAGGTTTCTTGGCATGTGAGGTGATATCCATTAATACTAACCACGAGGCCAGTTATCGAGATAAGATGTAAATTTTGTCCCAAAAATATGTTTGAGGTCTCATTTTAATCGTCATTTGAAATCCCACATTTTTTTATCTAGTGAGTTTTTGTCATAACATGGTGGATTAAGGTGTTATTCGTGATTTTCAGTTTCAGTAGGCTCTTGCTGGTGTTTAGGTTGGAGGTGCGACAAATTGGCGCCGGCGAGGGGGGATAGTCATGGTTGAAGATGGTGGCGTACTTTCGGGGGAAAGATGACTGGCCTCTGGGAATTCATATCACTCCACATGGCATGCCAATTTGTTTAATGTGATAGTTGTAAGGTGAAGCAATTTGCCAGTTTTGTCTAATGGCAGGGACCTTTAATTGGTGTTGTCTGGCAGTTGTGTAATTTTCCTGTGTCCCGTAAGTGCACATAATTATCGGTAATTTAAAGAGAGACTGAAGATTTTGGAGGGGGTTTGGTGACGCGTCCTGGCCCGCTGGGGTAGCATACCCATGCTCTCGGCCATTGTTGTGACTGATCTACGAGTGACTACGTGTGCACCTCTTGTGCTGTGCCGCGAGCGAACTTGTGAAGATGAAAGTGTGCACGTAGGGTGATGTCTCCGCGAGAGGTTGGAATACAAAAAATTGGCTGTAGTGAGTGGGCACAAATTATTGGCAACAAGGCCAAGATTTGTAGTTAGTGTACTGAATTCAAAGGCGTGGACTCCGGGAGCTAGGAGCCACCATGTTCTTGACAAATGCCACGTGGCCGCGATTATTCATTTGTATGTACACTAGTGAAGTTTTTTCTCAATTTTGAGGTATGGCAACGGCAATCGGAAGCTCTTTTTCTGGCAGTGTTGCGCCTGATAACTTTAATTTTTGTATCTTCTTTATTCATGCTTAGACACCACCGTTATGATAAAAGGGCTTGTAATGTTTATCGTTCGACTGCCATGCAAGGATTTAGTCTCTGTACGCCACGACATTTATTAAAATAATTTGGTAATAAAACTCTCGCAATCATCAACCTAAACAGCTTGTGTCCTCATTCATTTGCATTACGAACCCACAACCCGCTAAAATGAGATAAGAGACACTCTGCTGCTGTTGCTGTTCCTGGAGGCACGCGGGAGAGAGAAGGGACAGTACCACTACAGCAGACAGAGAACTGCAGTGTGTTTACAAAACACTGGAGAAAAATTTATCAATAAATTGTGCTGTGCGTGTGCTATTTGTGATTGTAGCGAGTGCCAACCAAAAGCTTGAATTGAAATTTCTGTGCATGTGCTTTATTCTGTGCTAAATCAATTGTAGCACAGCCTTTAACAAAAAGCAACCAGGGTTGGTAGGTTTTCAGAGTAACTTGTGTGTGATCACGAGAGGTTAGCAAGGATGTGATGAAGGCCTGCAAGCAATTGTATCTCGGTTCAATACGTGGATACAATTTAACATTCAAATCAATTTTTAACAGACAGTATAACTTTTACTCTACTCGAGCATTAGTTATCTTGTGACCCGAGCTAACTAGCTGACATCTGTTGTCACATTTACTTTAATACTCTTTTAATATTTCCTGGTCGGTAGATTGATTCTGTCGATATACGTTTGCCCGGCGTAGGCCCACGATCAGTACTCTAAAGAAAGTGTTTTTACTATGGTACACACAAAAAATGTTATGAATTTCTTTCCCAGTATTTACAGATTTTATATATTTCAAGCTTTGAAACATAAATAAGAAGTTATAGGAATGTCTAGTGTTTCAACCGTGCAGAGTGCTACAGACTGCTCAGTATAGATTCGTAACCTCATTAACAGTTCCCAAAAATGCCAAATAAAAATATTTACCATGCCACAAAAACATCCGGATAACAGAAGTTCTAAATAACAGAATTAGGAATATGTGATGCTCCACTGCATATATAAATATATTTATGCACACACACACACACGTGCGTGCATGCGCTATGGGTAAGAATAACATATTTTTACGGTGTTCTTTCTAGGAAGATACAACTAAACAGAATTGCTGGAAACTTGTTCTAGGACTATATCGGGAGAGAACTGTTCAAATATGGCCTTCATTACTGAGACAAACTTCAGCAGTATAGAGTATACTTTTTATTTTATTCTTCTCTTATACGTAATTTTGATCCAATATCCAAGCTGATTTTCTTGAAGTAGTTTTCGTAATCTTTGTTATTTGTGATGATCACTGAATATAATTTTCAAATTATTTTATATGTTTTTATTTATTTTTTAAATTAAATCGTTAATTAATTTTTATTAGTGTTTGTAACGCAGATGTTTTGGTTTAGTGACAATCAGGCCAGTAATGCATGAACACATTAATTAATGAACATGTTTGATGAAGCAATTGTATTAGACATATTATAATCAGTTACAAGTGAAGCCCATACAGTGTATGTTTAGAGACTAATGTTTCAGATGCAATTTATGTGTTTCAGGTATGAAGCCTATCATGTACTCTGTCAGAGATGCTGTACTCGGAAGGCCCGGTTGGGTACGAGCAGGGACGGACATCTGTTATTATCGCAACAGTTATCAAAACTTGGCTAGTAAGGGCCTATGCTATTACACTGCCACATTCACCATCGAGTTTAGACATGCATACGACGTTTGTTACGTAGCGTATCATTACCCTTACACGTATTCGCAGTTGTTGGTAAGTTGGTGTTTTTGTAATATTGCTGTAGGAACTAGATGTACTTTACTATTTGGTTCATTAGAGATGTATAATTCACAGTAGTGCCCCTGTTTAACTAAATCAAGAAACACCAAGGAAATATTTTAAAAATTTATTAAAAAAATGAAATTAATTTTAATAAAATGGAAAGTGAATTGTAATGTAAATATATTAAAAATACTTTCATTAGCCAAAGTATAAACTGTACTTAATTCTTCACAGATAGTCTTAAATCATCCATTGAGAAAAAAATAACATGTTAACATTCGTTGAAAACTCTGGCCGTAGAAGTAACTTTGAGTTGAGTGTGCGTGGCCAAGCAAGCGACGCTGTGTTGCAGAACAAGAGTGCATCTAGATCCTTCCTAATGACCAGGGAGCATCATGATCTCATGGCATGTGGGTGAACGAGCATCTAGGTACCCATTTCTTCACAGTACAGCAGTCAACAGCATGAGAATTAATACATAGATAGTGTGTCGCATCTCCATCAGACGGTGCCACAGTGCAGCAGTGTCCACTGTGTTTATTTTCTGTTGAGTTCCATGATAAACCCTGATTATTTATTAAAAATGTGTAATTGTATTAATGTGCAGATTTTATAAAATATATTTATTAGCCTAAACATAAATAGTATGTCTGGTCGATGGCTATAAAAAAAGTACCATCCGCACATATTTTATTATTTTACTATTGTGGTCTTGCAAAACTTTTTAATCAGTTTTCACTGCAATTTTTTTCCCCATTGTCATGAAATGTTCAAAATTGTTTTGGGGGAGTGGAAGGGACACTAAAAAATAGAAGGCATGGTGGTGTTAGCCATCTCTTTTATCATGTGTTAATGGCTCATGCGGAAGGCCTAACTCATCAGGCGCATTCTCCACGTATATTCCACTGGAAGTTTCTTAACTTTTTTTGCAGAATTTTTTTCTTACATAGATGCAATATTTTTTGTGCTAACAGAATTTTTTTAAAATTAGGATAAAGTCTGGCCAAGGATTTAATTTTTTTTTTCTGCAGGTGGGGGTAGGTTAAAAATTTAAAATTGAATTTAAGTAAACATTTTCAGGCATTTCGTTACGTTGGGGGTTTCTACTATAGTTAATTTTTATTTATGGCAGTGTAGCATAGAAACTATGAAAGATGAGTGCATAACCCTTGAATATACAAGTTACATATCTTGTTGCAAGATTATGTGATGGGTAATCATCATAACAGCCATCATCATTAACATCACAATGCTGAGACAGGAATAAAACTAGATTATAGCTACATAGTGGGTAGTACTGTGTAGAATCATTCTCAGAATCAACAAGAATTTTTCAATTTGCATGAGCTTATTCCAGTATTGCTAGACATGCGGTTACTTGCAAGGTGTTACGAAAGAAGCTAGCTTTAATGTACCGTACTACGTTAAGTGAAAATATTTTGACCTGCTCTTAACAGTGAGGATGCCAGTTTCAGTAAGGTGTGATGTGAGGTAAGAAAGGAACAATGCTGGAATGAAGAGACAAAGAAAATTGGAAATACCATAGAAAACCAGCCGGCCAGTGGTATGGTCTAGCAAGATTCCCACATAAGATAACATGCTATGATAAACTGGCTGACTGGAAAACATTGTATTTTCATGTTAATTACGAGCTGCAGTAAAAGTGCACTGTAATACACTATTTAGTATATTGTGTATGAAGTTTGAACAAATTATGTATATGCAGAATATCCCACAGTGATGGTGATTAAGGCACACAATTGGTACAACAGTTAATGTGGATGCCTTCCATGAGACAGTCCAGGTTTTATTCCTGGCAGTGCATTGTATTGGGAACTTGTATAGTTGTTTGACTAAATATTTTTCACACACTGCAGCAATGTTAAACTGCCTGTTGGAATGGTTCCCTGTTAGAAGGGTTCCTTAACAGTCAGTATTAATCATCTTGCTGTATTTTTAATTTCTTCCTTATTAAAGATTTTACTTTGGCAAGATTTATTTTAACATATAACAGTAGGACCATAGGTAATTACGTACCTTGTTCTACAATACTGTATGGACAAAGTAAGAGTAATTATTAAATGTATTGAATAATACAAAACTTACCATTTAATGAAATGTAATTACAGTGATGCGTAATTACAATGAAGTACAAAAAAGATATGCAGTATTTGAAAAATGTGATGCTTCTACATAGTGTTTAAGACATTTTCAATATTATTTTGTACTTTTTAATTACTATACGAAGAGTTGAGGCATCCTCTTAAACAGTGATATATTTGTGAATGTGATTTTCTTTAAACATTTAACGTAATATTCAAACTGCATTTGTAATTAATATATTTTATGCATTTCAGAATGTGATAAATATGTATGACTGTTGTATAACTGTGGTACATAATATTAAAATTACTCTGTCAACAGACACAGTTGTGGAGGTGGAGTCTATTGACAAACCCTGCCCTTGTTTACTTCAGAGTGACATCCTTGTGTTTGACTCTGAATGGTAACGAGACGCCCGTCATCACAATAACTGCCCCACAGTCCAAGACAAACCCTATAAAGGTGAGAAGTCAGCCAACACAGCTAGTATATTAACAGAAAGGTTGTTGTCTATATGGTTTTTTACCTAGTTAGAAAGTAGGATGGGCCAGATGTCACCAAATGTACAGTTTTAATTCAATTCTAAGTATGTATCATGTTAAAATATTTTCAAAGAACTGCTGTGCTGCGTAACAATTTTTTTTTATGCCTGAAAAAGAAATTTTCAATATGATTTCACTATTTTTTGAAAATCTTAATTGGTTAAATCTAAATGTATGGCAACTATATTTATAATAATGTACATACATAGTTATTTAAATCAATCAAAAAAGTTTTTCTCCTTTTTTGTAACAAGACGAACTAAATTTTTTGTGATAGGTGCTCAAATATGGTAATCATTCAAATCCGGACATAACCACTTGTAGATAAAAATATATTATTTGATATGAGGAACATTATGAAAGACATGGAACATGATTTCCTTTTTAATTTTTTAAGCATGTGTGGTAGACAGCTAACAATGGTGACGGATTCATGAGATGTATTGTATTCATCTAACAAGAATGTGGCAACTTTATAGTGGAGAAATAACACTAACTAGCTGAAAAATAGTAACTGTATATGGGAGAAAAACTGTACAAGGGTTGGGGCGTAAGTCATGGCAACTATCTGTGTGTATGAGGAACTGTTAGCAAAGCACAAATGTGAAGTGTCGTGGGAAAGACAGGCAGTCCTGGTGTGTCTTAAAAACGTCAGATGGTGCAGGGTTAGCCAGTAGGAGCGCAGAGAGCAAAGTGAAATCAGTTGTCCGGCTACTGTCGTGCCAGATGGCTGTCACCAGTGTTGAACAGTGCTTTGTTCATCAAAATAGCAGTTCTTTGTGGCAGAACCACTAGGGCAAGTCACAGAGAATTAGTGGAAGCTGTTGGGAATAGTGCCCTGCCATACAGGACAGTCGCGAGGTGGGTGGCAGTGTTTGAGCGAGGTTGTGTGCGAACCAGTGATCAGCAACACACAGGACGACCTGTGACTGTGCGGACCAATGTGGCGCGTGCAGTAATCTAGCATAGAAAAATGCACCCCGTACGTAGGATTTCACTGCATGATCTGAATTTGTGCAAAATTGCATTGAAGTGGGTACCTCGTGCTCATGTCGCACTCTGCCCTGAAGGGGTCAGTGGGCTTCTGAAGGAAGCTAGGGTCTGTGGCATGCTCGGGAGAGTGGAGCACCGGGATGAAGAGCATGCATACAGACTGACAGGCTGAGGTGCAGTCCTTTCACTACTCTCGAGTAGGTCAGTGTTTATTCACCTAAAACAGTTCCCTTAGTAGACGGTGCTTCCTTTCAGATAGCTGCTTGGGTTCTTGCTGGAATTCTGGCTTGAGCTGGATAACTCGTGGGTGTGGTGCAGGTTCTGGCCTGGGCTTCGAAAATCAAGTATATACTTTGCTAGAATTCTCTGCAAGTTCAACCTTTGTGCTGTATTGTGTTTGGTTCTTGTGCCCTTATAACAATGGCACGCCCAGATATGTATGTGTGTTGCAAGATTTGAGTTAATGCAAAAACAATGCAGGCAACGAGTGCAAACTTATTCACTTATACCAATTTTACCTGTTGCCTAGTCGTGTTTACTTTTTCAGATGTTCGCCCAGCTGATGTGTAATGCTAATAATGCATCCTCTTTTTTTTTTTTTCGCACACACACACACACACACACCACTGCGCAATACTCTAAACAGATGGAGATAAACGTGCATCAATCACCTTCATTATGGATAATTTCCATGAAGCCGATGATCTGACCTCAGCGTCAGTGCCAGAAAACTAAAGTAGGAGATTGCAACACAAGAAGTTACTCACTTAACCAGGAAAATGTACCTAATAAATTAAAAAACTGCCAAAACTGGAAAAATGATATACAAGAAATGTATGTGGTTATTTGTCATTTTCAGTGGTTGGGTGTGGGTAGAGGCGGGTACGAAAAATCATGTTGTGCGCAAGGTAATAGAGATTTTCTTTGCCAGCGTTAGCATATGCGAGAATGAAAGTGAGCTGACAGTGTCTAGGAAAATGGGAGGGTTGCAAGTTGGATGTCTACTGGGCATTTTTTCGCTAAGGGGGTGAAGATATTGACAGTTTCCGGGAAAGGCATTGCAAGTTGTTTCCCACACTGGAAAAGTATAACGCTGCTGGGGGAAAAGAGGAGGGGCTGTCATCTGCTGGCCATGAAACAATCATGT
Organism: Medauroidea extradentata; assembly: GCA_003012365.1. Taxonomy (NCBI): domain Eukaryota; kingdom Metazoa; phylum Arthropoda; class Insecta; order Phasmatodea; family Phasmatidae; genus Medauroidea; species Medauroidea extradentata. The sequence goes on along the minus strand of PNEQ01035218.1, from coordinate 25,091 downwards.
AACTCTAGCTGACATGGATGGGAGGGGGGGGTATCATCTGCTGGCCATGAGACAAGCATGTAACTCTAGCTGTCATTGGCTAGTTATCTACGAAGAGTAAGACTTTGCCTTATTATAAAGAAATGAGGGTAGATAAACTGTGTAATGTAGTAGTGCTCACAAGCCCAAGCCGAACGTTGCTCCTCGACGTGCGCTGTCACAATTTTTTTTTTTTTTTTTTTTTTTTTTTTTTTTTTTTTTTTTTTTTTTTTTTTTTTTTTTTTTTTTTTTTTTTTTTTTTTTTTTTTTTTTTTTTTTTTTTTTTTTTTTTTTTTTTTTTTTTTTTTTTTTTTTTTTTTTTTTTTTTGACGGTTCAAGAGAGTATATTCGTATAATCGCTACGTTGTTGTTGAAGAGAGCAGCACACAATATCAAGATGTTAGAGTTAAAAAAAGAGAAACTGCTGGAAGAAAAAAAAGGAAGAACTGCTCCAAATTTAGAGAGAGCTAAAAAACTACGATACCTAATCATTGTTTTTATATTTCTTGTAAATAGTTGAATTTTGCAACTGTGATGACGTTATAAGTGATTATTAGGAATAAATACATATGTCACAAGAACTTTTTTTATTTCCCTATTGGTCACTGAAAAAGTCATTGAATTTTGTTGAATGGGTTGGGTAGACGCCCTGATTTGGCATTCGGGAGAAACATCTTGATTTGGTGGACAGTGCATTCATTCTCCATGACAACGCAAGACCACATAAAGCGACGTGTGTGGGGTGGCTACTGCAACACTGGGGATGGGAAGAACTGGAGCACCCACCATATTCACCTTATCTGTCTCCATGTGACTTTGACCTCACATGCAAGATAAGGAACAATTACGTTGCATGCGGTTTGCAACACGTGACGACATTGCAAATGCTGTGCGGCAGCAGATAAACAGATTTCCACATGGGTAAGAATGTGGTTGCGCTGATGGTATTCGGCGGCGCCCTCATCATTGACTTAGTGTTGTTTACGTAGTAGGGGACTACTTTGAGGGCCATTAGACTGTGTATGTGTGCTGTCAGGAGTGTAAAACCTCCACACTGTTCTGTCATGTTGTCTATCATAATAAATCTGTGATATACTCATACAATGTTGTCTTGTTGTTTATGTCCATACATGTCGTGCATACCTTGTCCTGTCATGGACCTATTTCACATTGTCCATTTGCACAGGTATTTTCACACTACTAAATATTTCCATGACTTATGCCCCAACCCTCATAGTTATAGGTCATTTGTGATAAAGTCAGCACTAAAGATTTAATCTTTGAAAAAAATCACACTAGCTGTTACTGCATATTAAGTCACCATTAACAAGAGTTACTTTACTGCTTGTATGGTTGTTAGCGATTCGTCGCATGTAGTTCTGTGTATTTTCCTATTTGAATACAACATTAGTGAAAGAACTTCAGATAAAATCGACCTCTTTGTATTTAATATACTTCAAAATACTTATTTATGAGCTTATTGACATATCTACGTACAGTATAATTAGGCTTAATTGGCGCCAGAAGAACGTGATGCTATCACCGGCCTCAGGTCATCTTACACGTTATCGAATGCTCCACGCTTCAAACAGTTCAAAATTCCACTGGCAGATGGCATCAGAGTTAGGTTTTCGCTGTTTTTTCGTCGCTGTGCCAAGTTGCATCATTCACATGTGTTTGTTCGTTGTGCGTATATACACACATTCAAAAGTATTGGAAAATACTACGAATATCATTGCCAAATGATGTGAAACCATCAGTATTCTGTAAATTATGTATGTTTGCCAGCCTAAAAACAACATACTTTTTATTACAGATATTAAGAAAATATGTTATTTGTTGTTTCTGTTCAGTGCGTCGTTCGTGAAATAGAACTGAACAAAATTTGAATTCTTGAATTGCGTGTGTCATGTGTGTTTTTAGTGGTGATTTTGAGTTACAAATTCAAATAAAATATGCCTGCATTTATGAGATTCGTGACTGTAATTGTGAGTACGTATTGTATCAGTTAGTTGGACAGAAACCAGTAACTTATTATAAGGTGTTATCTTGCAGGTATTTATAACTTAAGATTTCTTTTTGTTACATCTTATATTCAGACCCCATATATTTAATGAGTAGATATTGTAGCTAAAATTTATCGGAGCAGTTTAATGTAGTTGTAAACATTGCACAATCCTATGTGAATAAAAGCACATGGCAATATTTATTTTTACATTCGGTGAAAAGATGTAAACTGGCAGAAAATATAAATTAATGAGGGCTTTTTTGAGTGCTCACTTTATTACGAATCACCTATACTTTACAGTATTTAGTAAAAGAGAGGGGGAAAAAAAAGCACAGTCATGCAAGATAATATGTAGTAGTTTACATTATATTTTCAAATAAAACAACTTTTTAAAGAACATTAATCTTAACCTTGAATTATAACTGCAAATATTGTTAAAAATTTATTTCTATTGATACTGCAAACTACAGAGGGGTAATGTACTCTGTTTCATATTTGCATTTTCAACACAGAAAGTACGTTCCTATTTGATATCTTAAATCATAAGGATGCGGTATCAATTTGTATAGAATTACATGCATAAGAGATATCTTCAAAAAGCTTACTGTAAATTAAACTACTACTGAAATGAAAGTTTAACATACGTATTCAAACAATGTCTTCTTTCCTTGGGATTTTAATTAGGAAAAAAAAATTATGTGCTGCCTTTAATTTATGGTGGTTTGTCAAGTAAGTATTGTGGAATAATGTTTAACTACTGTACAGTAAAATATCATTATGCTGTGGAATTTGTTTGTAGGTAAGTACTGATGCCGTTTGGCCTGAGGTAGAAAGGAATTTTGATAGATTATTGGTATAGGCCACTCACCCAGCGATTACCTGGTTGGGTCAAAAGTACGAAACTTCTCATGTCGTCTAGTAGAACTTGGCAAGGAAACACTTTATTCGGGAGTATATTTACAGATCTTCCTCCTTTCTGTAGGTGATATGAAATGCCAAATACACTCGAGAATGGCGCACTTCCTCTGGTGATAAGGGTTTATTGTATGTGCAATGGTAAACATACCACTGCTGGGAGTAACATAGGCCAGTAATTATTTATTCTGTAGTTATGTTAAGTGGAACGTAAGTCAGATTTCTGGAACTTCAAATGCCTTCACTGGTTGTTAAATGTTAATTTATAGTTCTCGTGCCTATGAATGTATAATGTGTTGCAAGAAATGTGCACAGAGTATAGGGATGGAAAAGGTTCCAGAGAATTCAAAGGTAATTACAAATCAGTGAGAACAAAAATGGTGACTCATAATGGTTACACTAAAGCAGTGTCACAGCGCAACTTCCACTTTAATTAGTTAACAAATTGCAAGAAAAATTACTAGGTGCTCATGAGGTCTTCGTCTCGTGTATTAAACTGTCTGTGAAAACAATGCTGTAATTGTGCGTGCACAGACAATTAGCAATTATGCATGCATAGGAAATAAGCTGGTGAAAATAAAAAAGACTTCAGGGAATTCCTAGTCAAGGGTTGCCAGCGTTTACGTTGTTTACATTATGAACTGGCTGGCATTATGCATGTAGACGTAGCTGTGTAGGAAATTCAAAATAAACAGAACACTTTGAAATCAGCATTTAAAAAAGATAGCAGTTATTGCATAATATCCACTATTAACCATCATTGTCTGACATTGTGTACGATTGGCAGTGGATTACGAAATGTAGTTACACATATTTTCTAATTGAAACCAACAATCTTAAATAAATTAGGTACACTGTTACAAAGTGATGTTGTTGATGCAGTTTTTTATGTTGATGTTTTTGTGTTGGTATTTTTATGTTGATATTTTTATGTTGATGATGTTGTTGATGATGTTGATGTTGTTGATGATGTTGATGTTGTTGATGATGTTTGATGATGTTGTTGCATAACCTGCAAAAAGTTAAGAGTCTACTTTTTAATCTTTCCGTACATCTGTCCAGTATTTAATCACTGATGTTCGAAATTCCACTGACTGTACAACCATTGAAAATGCAGTTAAAAAAAAATGTTTTTTCCCCTTATTGGTGCAGCTAGAGTTGACTGTTCACTGTGAACATTTAGTTAGATTTTACTGTTTGTCAGCAGTATGCCTATTTTTTAAATAATTACGAAAACGTATAGACAGAGATGCACAAGTACTTACAGAATCGTACTTGTAGGTAGGACAACATAAAACACAGGAGGGGCATCATTTTTCATGTGGTCGCCAAGCCAGCCTCCTCGGGCTGCGAATGATTGAGTGAGAGTGTAATCATTCGCTACCCAAGGAAATTAGCTTGGCCATAGCGACCATGCAACTGCACGAAAAATATGTCGTCAATCTTTTTTTTTATATTCTACCTGCAAGTACGATTCTGTAAAAATACCTGTGTATCTCTGTCTACATGTTTTAGAAATTAGTAACCTAGCAGCAATTTCGCACCGTCTCTTAATTTGTTACTATATAGTTTTAAATAGTCGTAATGCCTAGTTTACTAAAATTCTCTCTTTATTGTTTACTGTCTACCATATGTTTCTTTTGCATGCATTTTGACTGAAGTTGTCAACTTCAATAGAACCCCAATTTTACAAATACTGGATTTTATGAAGCAGCAATTTAATGTCTTCGTTTTTGGGAACTGTGAGGCCTAAAGTCCATTTTACCAGTACTGGATTTTACAAGGCAGTGATTTTACAGGTTCATTATTGAGCACCTTAAGGCCTTGTAAAATCAGTATTCTACTGTACATACTTGATGTGTGTAAAGTCTAACTACCAGATGTTACATTGTTCTAGACAAAGAATGTGTATGTTATGTTGTTGACAGAAGAGGGAACTAGTGTTCTTGACTGCTCGCGTCCATCCAGGAGAGAGCAACTCATCTTGGGTGATGCTAGGAACTCTCCGCTACTTGCTCAGTAGAGATGCACAGGATCTTCGCACCTGTTTTGTCTTCAAAATTGTTCCCATGCTCAACATTGACGGTGTCATCAATGGTTGGTGAGTTTGTCTTCTTTCATTTGTAAATATAACGTTTGTTACAAGACTGTTATGTATCAAGCGGAACAACAAACAGTTGAATACAGTTTTCGTTAAGAATGTATGTGTTTATGGACATACAGCGTTGCTTATGATTTGTTGACAAAACCTGAATAAAAATAATAATGCAAGTCATGAAGACAACAGGACAGTTGAGCATATGGAAAAGTATTGACGTACTCTATACCAAAGAATTACCAATTTTTATGTCTTGCTCAGCTAACCTTGTGAATTTATATGAGAATGTTTCATGTAAAATAACACCTTCCTAAAGCAGACCGTCTAGGCGTGAGACTTATGATTTTCCACCTGATCTTCCGCCCTCTAGATTAGTCATTCTAATCTCCCGCTTTTTAGTTTTAATACATATGTTTGCAGTTTTATTGTAAATTCTGTGCATAAATAGGTATTCCGGTGTTCGTACCATAGCCCGAGACTATCCCACACAGCGTATAGATATTGTAGGTCATACTGTAACTTCGGTGTTTTAGTTGCTTTTATCGCCAATAATTTTACGATATAACTGTGCTAACGTTGATAGTTGCAATAATTTCTGCTAAAATTATGGGATTTGTTTTCGTGCGCTGGCGTCATTGGTGCTTGTTAGCCAATCAGAAAACTATTTCATTTGTCATCCAAGATGGCATTATCAACATTGAAATTGTTGTTGGCTGTGTTTACGTGTTTTTATTATTGGGCACAGTTGTGTATGCCTTGGTCTTGACTTTGTTCCAGTTATTGTATTTCGTGAAACTTGTGTGATTGACCTACAAGTATTTTGTAATATTTATTTAACAATACTAAAAAATTATGTTTTAGTAGGCTTAGCAGTGATAGGCGTAAAGCATTTTGCATTGTTGGACACTGGAGTAGCATCACGTGCGTGTTATTTATATTTATTCAAAAATCGTTTTGCTAGTAGAAACAATTGTGCTAAGTGAAGAGATGGAACTTGTGACGTTGAAGACTACATATATTTTTATGAATTTCTAGGCATTTTACAGTCAGAAAGAGTCAACATTTTGTATTTTGTTTATTGTTTCGTCGTGATTTTTCCGTTGCGCATGCTGGAAAGGGTGATGTTAAGATATAAATACGACGAAACAAGCAAACAGAGGTAAATTATAGCATAAAATAAGACACAATTAATTTCACGTCACATTTATAAAAGAGTTGCGGTATAACCAAAGTAGTGTGTTTCTAGACATTAGTCTACTTTTTAGTTGTGCTGATCAAGCTGGTTTACTCTTTAATGACGATGATTCCAGAAATGTGAAATGGCGAAATATATGGTTGTGCTCGTTGTAAACGTTTGTAAAAAAATATGATGAAGTGTTTTTTGAAAGAAGTAAGTCTGCATGCAGCAGAACTGTTTAAAGAAGCCATAGGCTTAAATTTAGTGAAATAATTCTGTCGTTAATAAGCTATTTCTTTGATTATTGTGTGTAAGCCTAAGTAGGTTTAAAGTATAGGATCTAGAACAAAAAAGCCACTCGAAACTTATTAAACAAACTCCCAAAACCAATGTGTATTACTCACTTCCACATTGTTTTGGTAGTTTTTGTATTGTGTCTATTTACCCCCTCACCCTGTTCTACATCCCTTCATACTTAGAGAAAAATCACTCTTTGTTGTTCTAAGAAGCCCTATTATTAGACTGTAAAAGCATTCGATTTTTTTCAACGTTTACACTAAAAACTGCTTGAATAGCACCATTTTACACCTTCACATAAACATTTACACTAAAAACTGCTGGAATAGAACCATTTTACACCTTCACATAAACATTTTCTTTGAGCATGACCTCTGAAACCCGTGCTTTATTGGTGAAAACATCTTAGTATTTTGGACTTGGCAACGTTTTCGGTATTGAAAACGTTTTGTTGCTTATCGTATTTAGAATTTGTCTGTTATTACAGAGTTTTTTTTTTTTTGCAAGGGGGGGGGGGTGACAGAAGTCTCCTGATTTTTTATTTCTGATAGGTGGAGGGTCTGCTAAAGCATGAACCTGTCATCCTTCTTGTTGACAAGTAGGTCATGTGTATCAAAATACCTAATTTTTGATGAAGCACTGCCACAGAAATAAGAATGACCTGCTGAAAGCTCTTCAATAATTGTGTTGCCCATGTAACCAGTAAGCCATCTGCACACTAGCAGTAAGCAGCATGCTGTACTACTTGATACTCGTACAAGTTCTTAGCAGCACAACAAGTTGGTCCAGAGGTAACAGTGAGGCATGCCTAGTAATAACAGTGGGAAACTGGATCCTTTTAATGCAACTGGACCTAACATTACTTACTTTCAGATCATGCAAGTGTGGGTTATATTAGCAAGTTAATTGTCTTAAAAGTCTCACATTAAAAGGGAAGAGATTTTGGTCAGTGCTTAACATCTAGGTCTTTAACGCTGGTGAGGGGTGACATGATGTGAGTATGGAGCAGCACCAAAATGAAGAGGTGGGGGAAAAGGGAGATGCCTGAGAAAACCTGCAGACAAAAAAAATTTTTTTCCATGGAGTAAAACACTGGAAAATAATTATTTTAGCTGTTGCATTTTCATTAAACGATTGAGATTTAATACATAATTTTTAATTCTAGTTATTGGTTAGGAATCAGAAAAAAAACATATATAAGATATGTGATTAATCACACTAATTTCAATTTATTTTCTTCAGTAATCACACTACAAATTACTGTCTACTTGCACTGAGCTAGCAATTGTATAAAAAATCTACTTTACTGAAAACTTTATAGCCAAAGTTTATTCCTCAATTAATTTTTCACGTCCTTGTCATTCTTATTGTTTTAAGCACTGGTAAACATCTTCCATATTTTTTCCAACACATTTGGATACAGTTCTAAACTAACTGCCTTTGTAATTTCAACATTTTTTTTCTAAACATAACGTTATCCATTTGCAATTCACCATCCTGCATAGTGTTCACCTTTACAGCAAGTTTTGTTTGGAGTTAAAATACCATTGGTAAGCATTCTAAAAGAAAGTTCGTTCATTTTGCATCCAGAGGCAAACATATCATTTAGCCTCATGTATGTACTTGTAAAATTAAGTTTGTCGATTGTACATTTCAGTTCAGGTTATTCATTCGTTTTTTTCGGTGGCTGTATTCCATTCGTCTGAAACGGTCGAGGCATATGTGTCGTTGCTTGCGCCGACTGCGGTGACGTATACCACACCGCTCGGGCTCGGGAAAGGGAACCTTCGAGCAGCTAGGTTCTCGCTATAGTCGGGTAGCGGGGGCACATCTGTCGAGAGAGTGGTAATTGGCTGCTGGGAGTCTGATACGCTGTTGTTTTGCATGCTGAAGCCAGGCAGGAGTGTGGGTGCTGGCAGGGTGGTGAATGTACTCTGTGTGTCGTTGATCCTGTAACCACATGACACATCATCATTTCAACTTTGATGCTTGGTCAAGGAAGTCAATTTTTTAGGTATATTTAACTGAGTGGGAAAATACCTTGCTATCTATTTGTATCAACTACGTATTACAATTATTGTTTGTTGACTTAACATGTTTTTAGTAATATGAACTTTACATTAAGTTTTCATAAGGGTGCTTATTGTATTCATTTGTTTTTTGTGGTCTTGATTCCTTTTATGTTGTACAGGTATAATCTTATTCACTACTAAACAAAAACCAATTTGTTTTCAGGATCTCTTGTCTAAACATACTAAAAAGATACATAGTATGTTATTATATATAAACACTTAGCAGCCTAGCCTGAAAGTGGTAGGAATCAACAGGTACATAGCTTGAAATATAGTCAATAACTAATTTTACAGTGAAAACAATAAAACATTACATAGCAGGCACTGGCTAATGCCAATAAAGGTGATTAGTTGAAGTAAAGTTGGAATGTTAGGTGCTTGTTCTTTTGAATGGACTGAAGCGACTTGACTCTTGGTTGATTAATTAAAACACACTTCTGTATGCATGCTGAAGTGTGCGCACATTGTATTTGATGTAAGTTTTCTGTCTTACTGTACAGAGTGTAGTTCAATATGATTTTTACTACAGGTTTTATATTCAGTTATACTGTAGTTCCATGTAGCAAGCTTTGATATTTAATGTACACATTGTAATTTTTGGGTTGTCTTGAGTTATTATTTGTAACCAAGATAACGCAACTTTTAAAGTTATTAGAATTGTTATGTAATAAAACTGTAAGTTTGCAGTGATTAAAATTGTTTGTGCAAGACACTGAAAAACTAATTGCTAAATGCTGTAACTGAGGTTTGCAGTTTTGTAAACAAAGTAATAAATAGAATAGTGCATTTATGACATTTGCTACTGTTTTCTGGAGTATGTAGCTATTTGTTGAATAATTAGGATGCCTGTTTTTAATGGAACTATGTTAAATATTAAAGAGAAGAATAATTATAAAAGTAGGCTCTTAAAATAAGACAAGATTTATACCAGCATCTTCAAAGAAGAATTAGTATTTTAGCATTTTGATAATTTTATTATATATATAATTATTACTGTTTCTAGTACCTTTATTATATATTTATCATGCTGTTACCCACGGGTCGGTACTTTTCGTTAGATAATTTCCTTTATGTTTGTTGCTGATTATTTCTTTTGACAGTTTGTCATTTTATCAAAAGCTGTCAAAGATAATGTTAAATGTACCTGGTTGGTGGATATATCATCAGAAAATAAAAAATTTTCTGTTGGTGAAAGTGTGTAAGACAAAAAAAATTTTTAACCAAAATTACATGTAATATTTTTTACCAGTATTTTAGTTTTAGATAATACTGTGTGGATTTATGTTTGTTAAATGTTCAGTACGTATATGACTACAGTATATTGTTTTTCACATTAATACTCTCAGAAAAAGTCTTCTTAGTGGCTGAAAATTTAGATTGAAAAAAAATTATAGATTGATATTCTTTACATACCTCAGAAAAAATTTTAGACATTCAGTAGTTTGCAATTTGAAAGACAAAATATCCGCAGTAACAACGTTAGTATGTGTATCACATGACTTTCTGTAAATTTGAAGGTATTTTGAAATTATAATTTATTATGTGGATGAGTATTTACAGACACAGAGAATGCTGTCAGAAGGGATATTTAAACGCATGATAATCAGTTCATACATGTTGAGAAATTGTTCAGTTTTTTATCATTGAAACTTGCAATGAGAGGGGAATATTATTTTTAATTTCTTGTATTTTATATGTAACAGCATTTCAGCTTTGATGGAAGTAATGTGACAGGTTGTCGAGCAGTGATAATTACATGTCCTGATGTGTACTAAAATTTACACTGAAATAACTACAGTGATCTCTCAGTTTAAGGTTTTCCTGGTTGATTCTTTCACTTTAACAACTGTATTTTTTGGTCCCATCTACAGTTACAAAATACTTTTATCATTGAGTGTAAAAACTCCTTCAATTTAAGGACAATTTTTTTCAGTCCCTTGAGAGTCATTAAACTGAGGGATGACTGTACATCTCAGTTTAAAATCTTTCACTTCAGTAACTGTATTTTTAGATAAAATATATTTTAATAAAAATATTTTTTAAGTGAAATTATTGGTTACTATGTGTAAATATTCACCATATTGTATGATAAAAAGCTGTGGTGTGATTATTACAACAGGTTTTTACCAAAAACACAAATTTTTACTAAAATGTTGTAAAATTATATTTTTTTTTTGGGAGGAGGAGGGGGTGAATTATTTGTTAAGAACAGCACAACATTCCACAAAAAATACACTGCACACTACATATATTTCAAGATCATTTCCAGCAGGAAATAACACCACTTTAAGCACAAAAAAAAATCACTTTGTGATGTAAATTAAAACCACAAATTCATTATCTTACAGATTTTGTGCATTACTGCAGTATAATTACCACCTTTTTGCCACTACAGTACAGTATTTTCATATAAGATTGTATAAGCATTTTAGGTATGGACAGTATTATTTTCATTAACCTTGCTATAGATATTAGAAATGAAGATCATTCAGTCTTTTTGTGTTGTGTGTTTGTCCAGCATATATTGGTGCAAACTGTCTACTATGTTATTTTTAAAGTTGTGATACAGTGTACATTTATTTTATCGACAATTGTTAAGTTGCATAATGTGCATTTTGAAATTATAGAAGCTAATATTTTATTTATTTATTTTTTGTATGTAAGCAATTGTTATGGCAACTACAAAAAAAATACTGTATTGAAATTAATGTGGTTCTTCTGAATGGTAATAATGAGCTAGATACAAAAATATTTTGCGGTATGGAACCAAATTTGAAATTATTTCCTTATGGAGATTTTAAGTTATTGTTAAGTATAAAATAATGCACAAAAATTAAACTACTTAGAGGTCAAATGTGCAATATGAGGACCTCAAGACATTAATTAAAGCTGTTATTTACATCCACTCCTTCACTGATTGCATGACGTTACACATATGTTCTGTAGCAGCTGCTCTGAAAATGTGTGTGAACTTTTAAAATTCTGACAAATTCCTCATGAATGCAATTTGTACCTAACAGCTGTATTACCGTTTTCATGTACTCATTGCTCAAAAACATGCAGAAAACCATGCAAAGTGAAAGAAACCATCGTTAAGATCTAGTTTTTCCAGCAAATATGGAAGTGCATGTCATTGTAGTTGGGTGTTTTTTTTTGTAAATATGGTATTTGCCAAGCTTAAATTTATCATTTTGCTATTGTGGCGGGGATATTTCAGGGCGGGTGCTTGATGTATTGACTGCCCTGTATTTAACAGTCGTAAAACGTAGTAACGTAAAAAATTTTATGTTTGTTTAGGAAATACATCATTGCAGTTTTTACAATGACGTTTTCATACAATTGCCAAACCATGCGGATGTTTTTAGAACTGTTTGGAAATTAAAAGAATGCGGTATTAATATTGTATAAGTGATTAAATACAGTACTCTCATATCCGCACTTTCAGTGATGTATGATTTGTTTCTCAATTCCACAGTATTTGCAGTGTCGTAGAATGGGGTGTTAAATGTGCAAAGTCAGATTAAATTGGCTTGTTTGTACTCTGTAAGAATTATGTGTTCATTTATGGAACTGTGAAAGAAAATTAAATATTTGTGTTACCAAATTCGTAAAGTAGGGGCCTATCAGTGTATTAAAATCGATTTATGTTTGTAAACTTGTAGAAACCAAAACTACCAACTAGGTTTGTTCAGATTTATTATAGATTGTAAAATTATGAGCAGTATTTATGTTGGTACAACAGAGTAAGCCTACAAAAAAACACATTCAGTAATTTCACTGTTAAGTTTGTTTTCTTTAATATGGAGGCTATTTAATATTAGCCATGAACACAACACATGAATACGTAGAAGTAAAAAATTTTCAGCTGATTTTATGACTTATGATTAATTTTTCAGCATGTTACTTCTAAATTTATTTTGCATGCAACACTTTGACATTTTAACAGTGTAGTATATTAATACAAAACAGCTAAAAAGGTTTACTTCGATGACGTTTGTAGTACACATAAACAGAATGTGAAAAAAATGCAGCAACTTGTTTACACACAATTTTACTCATTTTAAAAATTTTACTATTTCTGAATTCTTGAGGTTGGCAGCTATGCTATGGGTAGTTAAATAACTTTTCTGTTTTCCATGTGCAGTATAATACTTTAAAAAAAGAGGATGGAAAATGAAAAGTTGTCATATGAAAGTTACTGTTATTCACATTTCTTGGGAGGGGAAGATAGAAATAACGAAAGAAAGAATTTATAACAATTAAGTGTGAATAATGTATTTTCACACACTTTATTTGAATGTATAAGCAAATATTTTTCATTATGATTGCATTATATATAAATGTTGAGTTACATATTTCACATAATTATCTACATATTATTGTAAAGTTACCTTTAATTTTTATAAATACGAATTTATTTGTCAGATGTATTCCAAGTATAGAAAATATTGAAGTATTTGTATTTTATAAAAGTTGATCATTAGAAAATGTTATGTTTTTTTACTGGTTTCATAACTGAGTTGAATGTAATTGTAAGTTTCCTGAAATGTAAGAAACTAATAGAGAAAATTATTAAAATAAGTTATGATAATTATGTGACATGTTTTTCTGTATGAATGTTTTGGAGATAGTGCAAAATGTGAAAAATGTTTCTTGAAATTTTAGTTTCTTGTGAACTTATTAAGGCCACTTAATTTTGGTAAACTTAATGCTGAACCTGTCATTGCAAGTGGACACTGTGCTGGGTATGAAAATACTGAGTTGTAATGTGCCCAAAGGTGCCACCCTATAATTTTTTTTTAATGCTTATGTTTGATGTTGCTATTTTAAATCGAGGTTGCAGCTCTCAAAATACCAGGAGCAGACTACGACTGGCTTTGGCATGTTTATGTGCGTAATTTTGATGATGTGCTTTTGTCACCCGGGCTAAACCTCGGTGTTCAGTAAGAGCAGAGACAACACTATCAATTTAGAATAACGACCCTTTGTCTGATATTATTCCTTATTCACTGTCTTTAAAGGGAGACTTTCATGTGTATATCCTAAGTTCTGACAAGTTGTATGTATTGATTGAAACCTAAGTATGTAAAGCTTACTAAACCAGCATTGTTGCTAAAACTAGGTAAGTATCTAGTGTGATTAATAACAGTGAGCCGTGTGTAAACTTCACTAATGATAACTTAACACAACTACTGCTCGGATGCAAGAATAAAAGAATAATAAGATGCATAATTATGTTTCCATGTAACGTTATTTAAGTTATTGTGTGTGTAACAAAAAACCAGATAAGGGAGTATCAAGTTCTACATAGTATTGAATTTCATGATAAACTAATAGTGTTTTGACTCATTTGAATCAGCGTTTAATTTTATGAAATTTATTTAACTAACATTTTTGTGTAAAATCGCTGTAACGTCATTTATTTCCATTTTCTTGATTTGTGCTCAAAGATGCTAAGGTATGGGGATTAGTGACCAGACAGGCTGCACCTGAGCAGAGGAGGACAATGAGCAAAGGACGCTGGGTATTTTTCAAGGGAAGTGACGCACAAGTGTTGGAGGCGACTAACTTTCCACAGGAAATGAGCGCCGAATATTTATATTTAAATTCTGTTATTTATTAAAAATTTTAACGTGTCATTAAAACGTGAGTCCAATTGGACATTTTTGGAACTTATAACAATCTGAATACTATTAGTTTGCACCCCGAAATAAAGAGTTACTCTACCGAGAACATTCCCGGAAGTACATAATTTTTTTGTGAATCTGAGGCTGTAAATCCAGTTTGGGCAGCGCTTCGGCCATCTTCATGTGTTAGCTTCCTTCTGTGAAACATCGTGCTGCAGCAGCTGTGAAAATGAGCGGGTGTGTAAGTAGTTGTAGCTCAGACAGGTTGTGGCACACGGCCACGTGAACATTATTAATGTTAAGTTCAAGTCTTTACTTTTGTTTATGGAATGTTCTCGGCAGATAAACACGCGGCTCACCAGTAATAGTTGTTTTAAATTTCAAGTTTTTGTCACCACCAAATGGCAGTTGTAATTGGTGAGCAATGAAAGGTATTTGGAGTGAAATGATGCACAATAAACCGAAGGTACCAGAAAAGAAACTGAGTATGGATTCCTTTAAGGACAACGGCTCCCTTGCACGATACCCGTGTGTGTGTGAACCCTGAGATAAGTGTGTGCCTCCGCTGACTATATGCCATATGTGTAACACTGGTATCACCACTGAGTGTTTCATGGCAAGTGGACACTGTTAATACCTGGGTATGAAAATACTGTTTCATGACAAATGGACATTGTATATGCCTGTTTATGATAATACTTAGTCACTCCCCAGTGTTTAAGGGCACTGTCTACAGCAATTTTCATCACCTGGTTTTTAATTTTTATTTGTACCAGATACTTTTTTCTATTTCAGACACAAAATGTGACAAAATTTGGCTATTATGAAATTTTAGTTATCTCTCATACTTTTCGCGTAATGGCTTGTTAAAGACATAATTTGCATGTTTCCTTTTTAAGGACTACGTTAAGACCATCTGACATGCCAAACTGCAAAAATTCATATTGGAAAAAGACGTCACAGGCTACAATTACACGTACATAGAAACAAAGAATAAAAATTTTTTATATTTAAATAAAAATGCTGAAGTTAATAAAAATTTTAAGAATTCAATACATTTTTTAAAAAACCAAAAATATTTTATTTTGTGGTTTAATGTAGCTGAATTTGTAGCCTACAACATCATTATTTACAGTAAATTTTTTCAGTTTGGTAAATGAGTTGGCTTTAGTGTCTTCCTTAAAACAGAAACATTCAAATTTTGGCTATAACAAGCCGTTATGCAAAAACTATGCGAGATAAAAATATTTTATGACAGAAAAATTTAGTCATATTTTGTGTCTAAAATAAGAAGAAAAAAAATAACTGGTACAGCTATAAAAATAAAATCATGGTGATGAAAATTACAGTACATCTCACCCTTAAGGTGTATTTTCTGATACAATAAACTTTATTTTGTATTGGAGACTTCAAGCAATCAAAGTATCCAGATTTTGGAGTATACTGCTATGAAGTTTGCCTCACACTTAATGACACACTATTCGCTTATTTAATTAAACTTGAAGATAGTAGTTAAGGAATTTAATCACTTATCTACATTCAAGACAGTTCAAAGTAATGTACCTGTGTCAATTTAATTACACTTTAAATGTGATGATGTATGAATTTGTGCATGATAAATTCAGGTCCTTGAATATTATCAGTGGTAATGAAAGTCTATCTTGGAAGAGGTGGAAATGTGATCCATATTATGAAGTACATAATAGAAGTGTAGTTAAATGGAGGGATGAAGAAAGTTTTGGTGCATCAAATGGAAGGTAGATGCCACAAATCTCACCTGCTTACCCCTTGGTCACGCTGACAGGAATAGATGCGTAGTTGTAGTAGTAACAACGGCTCTGCTCACAGATGTAGTGCTTGGGTGCTCGGCAATCATCCAGGTCCCACTGGAATGTTGGCGCCATCAAGGCCACGCAACCTGTGTCTAGGTCGTATCCCTGGTCGTTACTCTTCCTGTCATGTAACATATTCCACAGTCTCTTTTATCATGCTGCATTACGTTACTTGAGCTCAACTTCTAAGTATGAATATGACAGTGAAGGACCAAGCATCAAATATTACCTTTTCTAGGGGAACATATTAACATAAAAAGTACTGCTCATTTTACTTAATTTTGTAACATTGTGACCCTTAAATTAATTTTTTTCCTCCTATAATACCTGCAGAAGTTTTGCTTTTGCTTTTCTTAAACAACGGTGATTGTTAACTAGAAATAAAAACAATTAAACTGTGAAATATTTTACGACTTAATTGTGTGTACACATATCAACCTGTCATCTTGTAGACTGGAAGAAGATTGATAACAGTGTAACAATAACTACTGTATATTGAACATTCTTACTGTGACATTGACAAATAACTAATCCTCGAAATGCTTATGCAAAAGTAGCATGCTGGTACAGGTTTTTAACATTTCCAACACGCCCTCCTTAAGGTGGTCGCCTGGTGAAGGTGTGTTTGTGTATACTAAACAAAAATTGATAAGGTGCTATTAGCGACGCCATCCAGCACATGTATTGTAATATCCCCTGTGCACCTAAAGCCGTAAACGTGTGTGCAGTGTTCCTGCCGTAACGTATTTACTGTGGGACTGTTATGCAGCAATGTATAATTTTATTGAACACATTACTTTAGGAAAGTCGAATGTACATAATTGTTGACCTCCAGTACATATACCTTAAGAAACAACTATGTGAAGAAGCCGATTTTGGCCAAGTTTGTGGGTTTTTAAAATAACACTTCCAATGTGTTTGGTGTCTTAAAAGTCGTTTTTACAAGTAGTTTAAAGTGTGATTTCTTTTAGTAGATAAGCATTGTGGATTCACATTTCCTGGTCTTCGAGATAATTGTAACTCCCAACATGCTGCATGCAGTTTGAGTGCCAGCCAGGCAGCCACCTTAACCTAGTGGTACAGCTAAGATAATGGTAGTATATTAGCACATTTTGACAATTCCTTGTATACAAAAACTGTGTTTGGAAACAAGCAAAAATATAGTAAAACATCTGCTAACATAAGGCATATGTTAGCTGTGATGGTTGGGACATAGGTCATAGAAGCTATTGTTTAATGTTACAGTTGTATGTGTGGCAGAGGAGGCAGGCAGTCTTAAGTGTGTTGATCACATCAGATTGTGCAGGGCTGGTCTGTACGAGCATGAAGAGCAGTGTGAAGGTCAGTTGTCCAGCGACTGTCATGCCAGATGGCTGCAACTTGTGTTGAGTAGTGTTTGTACATCAAAATAACCATTATCTGTGAGAGAACTGCCAGAGAATGTCACATGGAGTTCATCAAAGCTGTTGGGAATAATGCCTTGTCATATCAGACAGTCGTGAGCTAGGTAGGAGAGTTTTAGAGAGAAGACATGTTCAAATAGCAACCAGTGATCAGCAATGCATGGGACTGCCTGTGAGTGTGCAAACAGACGTGGCGCGTGCAGAAATCAAGCATCTCCTGGATGATGGAAAAACTGTGAACGTTACTGGAGTTAGTAAGTGACATTGAGAAACTCACAGTCAACAGAACTTTGTGGCAAAATATGCACATGCAGAAAATTGCCTTGAAATGTCCGTAGCATGAAAAGTGGATGAGATATGCCGTATACTCTGACAACCTAATACAATGGCAACAAGACAGAGACAACTTCCTATCACAAATTATTATAATCAATGTATTTTGGGCCGGGCCATAAGAACCAGAACTCAAATGTTAGCCTGCAGAATGGCGACATACCGAATCATTCAGGAAGCAGAAGTTCCGTTATAATATTTCCCCAGTGAAACTGATGGTGATAGTCGAGTGTGACGTCAGAGACGTCATTGTGTGCCTCTTGGGTCCACATGGCCAAACCATGACAACTGATAACTTCGGAAACTTCCTGCTGAAACAGGCGTGTTGTGCTGAAGAAACGTCCTGGTGTGCTGGATACTGCCTCACCGGACCTAACTCCATCTGACTTTAATCTCATACTCAAAACGAAGGAACCATTACATAGTAGGTTTCTTGCGACATTTGAGTACGGTATATGCAAATACTGTACAGCTACAGGTGACAATATTCTACATGGGGAGAAAATGCTTGCGTAGATGGTATTCTGCACTTCCCACATCATTGGCTGCATGTTGTGAACATTGCAGTAACCTTAGCTGTTGTGTAAACTACCTTAATAAATCTGTGAAACACAATGTAGGCATGGTGTTCAATGTCCAAACATGTACTTAATACCTTGTCCTGTCTTGTCTCTCACCATTTTCTACATGAGCAGTTATTCTATCACTATGTACAGGTTAGGAAACTTGTATGTTAATCTGTTTGTTCAGTAAATAAATAAATAAATAAAAATATTCTATGAAATTTCAAATGCAGACACTCAAGTTCTTCCTAAAAGTGGAAATAGATTTATGCTGTCCGTCTGATACCTGATCCTCCTGCCTGAAGCACTTGTGGTGGTGTTGGCATCACTGTAATTGTTCACCAGGTTACCATTCTGCTCTGCTGATGGTCTCATGAAACTGAATGTTGCATTGAACGGCTGGCCTGTGCTCATCCAGATTGCCATGTTCTTGCCGAGCTTGTTGCCAGATGTCCAAAAGTCCTTGTCATAGCCTGCAATGTGTAACCATACACAATTATTAACTACAATGATACTTCCAAGAGTGAAAGCTGCTAACATGTTGACTGTATGTTGTGCTAATAAGCAGCAGTTTTACTAACTAAAACAAAAGTGAGGTCTAGAAAGTGTAAAATAAATATAATTAAAATTACTAGATACTGTTTTGTAGATTACATTGGTATAGAATGATGAAAGGACAGTTGGAATTTCAGGAAGTGGTGTGGTTTTCCATAATGATAAATGATAGTTAAAATTCTTCTAAGAATGAAAAAAATTAACTTATGAAAACATCTCAGACTTACGTAACATCAGCTGTGAATGCAGTGAATGTTGAAGGTTCTCTATTGTAGAGGAACCGAACTCTGTGTCGTTATTTTGTCACAGAATAGTATAACACAGTGTGAATATACAAGTAGTGTTTATTGAAAAGCAATATCAGATTTAAATTCAATAAAAAATTCCAAAAGAGCAACAAATTTTGTGTAATAATGCAGTTGTCTACTTAATGCGGTTCTGTTATGTTTGTGATGAATAAACTTTGTTCTTGTTTCATCTAATGGATTATACGTAATTTGACAGTTACTATTGGTTAAACTACCAAATGCTACATTCCTATTTAATGGATGATTCTGTGTTTGACTGTACATTAATAATTAATGTTAGTTACTGCACACTTTTTAAAATGAGTGTTCAACATTGTACAGTAGTAATTTCTGTTTGGAGAGTGAACAAGGAAAGTAAGAAAGTGTGTTGGAAATGGCACTCAACTGCAGTTGATATCAGATTGTAAGTACTGTAGCTCAAATATCATTGTCATGGTTTGTGATAATACCTGCTGCAGTAAAATAAAGGTGAGTTGTAGATTTGCAAATATTACATTGTGAATTAATTTCCAACAAAGTGGAGAAGGACATAACGTGAACATAATTGGGATACACCTCATGCGCAAATATTGAAGTCTAGAAGAGTTTCCTAAGAACGTCAGTGGGACTTAACAATCATAGATAAGAAAGCCAGGTTACAGATGTGGAAAGCTAAGGCTTCCCTTCCCTGTGGTTCAAAGAGAGTATCTGCAACTTTACCACCTGGCCATGACAAGGGATGGCTGACATGGAAGTCTGTAAGTAAGTTGTGATCAATAGATACAGTGTTAAGGTCCTTTCACTTGATCAAATTTTACTTCAATTTTCGTTCATATTAATACAATTCAGTTTTTAAATGTCATGTGACGCCATGCTAGCATCATAACTGTGGTCATTTTGTTTTTCAATGTATTGAATGTCGTGAATTTCACCAAAGATTTTGGTTTTGAATACATTTAAAATTTTCTTGAATCAAAATATTTAAGAATATAAAATATGTTTTTATTACATTATTAAAGTAATTAACATGTTTATTGTATTTTGTATGTGAAATATACAATATTAAAATAATTTTTGAGCATTATTTATTTTAAATAATGTGTAATAAGAAATAATAAGAAATATGTGTTGCCTAAACCAAATTTTTTTGTATTGTGCAGGGTTAGTAGATAATTATATAGAGTTACATAGTTTATTTTGTGCATTATTTGTTTATAATTTGTGTGGTAACTTTTCAAGTAGTACCTTCAATGTTTATTGAATCAATTTTCGGGAATCATCATGCTATTCAATAAAGTGAATTCAAGAAATTGAATTCAAGAAATATTTGATGATGTGAAATGGCCTTTAACTTGGTAAGATGTGCTAGTGTGATTATGGAGATGATGAGACTGTTAAACATATGCCCTAGTGTTGATTGTGCCCAACCGTGGTGGGAAGAATGGGGAGGTGAAGTCACGTGCATCCCAACCCTGCCCCTCTTAGCTACCTGCTCCTACTACGTCACCAGGGTGGCAGTACCTAGCTAGCGGCATTCCTTCCCACTGGGTCACCAACGTTCTACAGATAACAAATCTAGGATATGTCATGTTATGTTGTGTTGTAGGGTGACATAGTTCACTCTGCTTTATGGACAGAAGACGAAGACCTGTTGCATTTATTATACCAAATTGTGCAGCTCATGGCTGTCACAATCACGCATCGAAAACTAAAAAGGAAGTGAGGTTCGATACTTAAGATTTACGAAGAATTTATGATTGTGAAAAGAAAATGATAGCTTGCAAAATGAAAGATAAAATGAACATTGATAATGTTGGGATAACATATTTCAATTTGTTCCCCACTTATTGTTCTGTTTCTAACATTATACAATTCTAAATCATATTTATTTGTGTTAAATTTTTCACCTAAAATTTCCTCCATACATTTCAACCAAGAAGATTACACAAAAATTAAAGCAACAAATGATGTTGAATTATTCATCAGATAAATGCCAGAAAAATATGTAATCGTTCCAATATTATATTTACCCCTGAAAGAATAATTTATCACAATAAACGCACAGAAAGGTGTAAGGCAAATGAGAGAAGAAAAATGTTCGTAAAATTCTCGTGACAGCATTTGGATTCCACAAGTTAGGTAGGCAGAATATTAATGTAAGTTACATAATTTCAAAACAATGATTTATAGCAGATTTTTTGATGGGCATAACGAATAAAACCTATATAAAAATGAAACTATGATAATTTCACGTAAAAATTAACAAAATTACTAGGACATTTCTGATAAATTAATGAAAAGCATGTTTAAGAATATTTCTGCAATGTTTTCACTTTGCAACTTCAATACAAATATTTTTTAGCAGTGTAATGCATAACCTCCCCTTCCAATTTATAGCACTAATTCAGAATTTTGTTCTTTACGCGTATACACTTCATGAAGACTTGTTATTTTAATAATTTCGTTCTTGTTTAATGGTACTGAGGATCCGAGTTCCGTAAAAACCATCATTCAGCATTAAAACAGCCATCATATCGTCGCAGGTAATAAGAACAATGATTGCCTTCAGTAATAATACTTCTGTGATAGATGTGTGTACCACTGCTATGATTTTCTTTTTTCAGAGCACAAGTAACTTAGACATCAGATGTTTTGCTGAAAATTTCATAGAGAACAATATCACTAAACGAATAAGAGGGGCAAAATGGGACATCCGAAAAACATAGAATTATAACTATTAAACGTTGGTGAGTTGTGCGTGCGTACGCAAAGTTTTTGGCAAAAATTTTTTTTTTTTGAGGGAGGCGGGTAAATTTTTTATTCTACCGAAACGAATTACACTTCAGGGGAGGTGGGAGGCAAAAACGGGGTACAGCGGCATAACAGGATACAAAAAAAAAATGTGTGGAACAATTTTCCATTTCAAAATGTTTTTAAAATGGACATTAATAACTCTTTACAACATTTTGTCCATTTAGCACTTTTCAAAATTTTTTTTGTTCAGAAATACAATTGCATTAAATTGAAAACCCAGCAAACATAGTAGCGGGAACCGGCTAGTTTATCCTATAAATATACTTGTAAGATTTTAAACTAAAAACTTGAGGCGCATGCGTTAGATAATGGTGAGGAGTGTAGTGAGTGGTTGTAGAGAAAAATACACACAAGAGTTCATTTTAATTACAGTACATGTTAGTGCCTTGGGTGGACTATCATGCTACCGTCTTCTATTGCGTGCGCCCTTTCAGTTTTACAAGTGTTTTCATAAAATAAATTTCTTTTGTCAGTTTTAAAAATGTGGTGCATAAAAACTATTTTATTTACTCATCATTTAATGTCGGACAGCATTTATTTGCGGGAAATGCTTGAAAGTGCATCATGCGTGTGATAAAAGATTTTTGTATTCTGAAGAATACAAATATTTACTTCGCCACACTTGAAAATAAATTATTTACAAAGTGCACTAGACCTATGCATATACTTTGAGAGCCACCATTATGTATTTTTTGTTGTTGTTTGAAAGAGCAGAAACTAAACCAGAATATTGCATGATTAGAAGTGTTACTTTTAATGTTAAAAGTTCCAGGTGTAACGGAATAATGGTGGAAATGCAATGGAGGATGGAAACGGTGGATCCCGAAGTAACACCAGGCCTATGGTCATGCTGAAAATCGAACCCAGTTCATCTGGCCAAGAGACGAAAACGTTCGACCTTCAGAATTAATTATTTAAAATAATATATTTGTCACAAAACATTTCAATAAATAATGCCCTTGTGTACAAACTAAACACGAAAACACGGGCGTGCGAAGTGCAACCCCACGCCCATCTCAACTTTTATAAATATAACTTCATTGCTCGGAAACCGTTGCACGTAGCGTATAATGGTTTTCTGCAAAATGACGTGGGTAGCTTCTTAGAATGTTTTTAAGTACACAGCAAGTATTAATATGTTAAAGTAAATGCCTTAAAATACATTTTAACGGCTAAGCATAAATGCTACATGCAACAAACATGAATATTTAGCATCGTGGTACTCTCTAGTGTAAGAAATAAAATTTGGATGTGTTTTTTTATGTGTAAGTTATTGAATAATGGAGGTAGAAGTAAACGTGTGTGGCGCGCCACCAGGCAACGCTATGGAGCCGTCACCCCGAATGCAACCCAGATGTCGCGATGCGCAGAAGCTTTCACAGGCTGTTCTCCAGTTGGATTTACCTCCCATTCTCCCCACCACGGTTCTCAACCTCCTTTATGGAATATGACCTGTGTGAGAATGTACTCAAAGTGGTAGAGTTTTGATCAAATGTTAATACAGTTTTTTAAACTGTATAAAACTGATATGGGAATAAGTGACTGCATGTGTTCATAAATAATCTTTTTAACGATTTGTGAGTTTACACAGGCAAAATGTTTATAAAAACACTACAGCTCCATTTTCATTTTCATTGGTTGTGCATTTCTTGTAACTGCCATTCCCACAATAGCTGAATGATAGCTGTTATGTTCCATACACATCTCAAAAACATCTTATACAAATATGGGGTCATAACTATACCTTGCTCATTATATAGTTTCACCCTTTTAGCATTCACTTATTTTTCTCTGTAGTATGTTTACTATGCGAAACTAATTTTTAGTTGCTCATTTGTGTTTTGAAGTTGGAGACAGTTTTATATTGTTTTAAAATAGAGAACTCGTAATAGGTATTAAATGTAATGTTATACTGTTGACTAGTATTGATTGAAAATGTACCCTCGTTCTGGAGGTACTGCATGATGGTTTCAGCCTTGTCCTTAGTCTGGAAGGAGGCAAGCTGCAGGCCCAGTGACCGGCAGTGCTGATATGCCAGAAAGTAGTTCAGCTCCGACTGGTACGGGTTCATGGAGCTGACGTAGTACTGTGTTCCCTCTAGCAGGATCGTCATGATCGTGTCGCCTGGAAAACATCAGACAACTTTTTTTAGAATATCATTTGTTTAAATTTTTCTGTGATGACTAAACACATTTTAGTAGCAGCAAAGTGGAAATATATCAGCTACAGCAAAATTTTTCAGAACATAAAATAATATGCTGTAAGTTGCCAAAAAAAAAATGGCGTTCAAGAGAAGGCACAAACATTTTCACACAGAAAATGCTCCAAAATTTATAATTTATCATGCTGCCAGACAGATGCAAAAGCAGTGTTCAAAGTGTGTAACTGAAAAGAATGATGGTTTGCATTGAAACACAGTGAAATTCAGGATGTTAGCTGTTGCATAGATGGAGTTTGGCATTAAGATTTATTTATTGGGCTTTGCTACTCAACAGCAGTGAGGTCATCAGAGACATTTACCCAACTTTACGTAAAGTCAGGAATTGGAAGAAGATTCATCTGTTGTCTACGTTAAGGAACCATCCCAGCGTCCGTCTGGAACAATTTAGACACACCATGGATAACTTAAATCAGTGTTGCCAGAGCCAGGAATAGAAGGCGCATACTCCATAATGAGAGTTCAACATGTTACAGTGTTTCAACCTGTGGTGGATCATAATTGATGTTACACCAACAGTTGGAGGCACTTGGATGAAATCAGATTAGAGTGCATTATGTACTATTAGTGGAAAGGTAAAATAATAGCGAGACCATGTTATTCCGAGACTCGTGAGACTGGTGCCATCTTGGCAATGCTGCCAACCTACTGGCACATCCCTCTTCACAAGCTTTATTATTACCCTTGACACATCCTCTTACAGTTTGCACAATACATAACCTCAAATGCAATTCTATAGTACCACATTACTCAACTAAAAATTTACTTAGGCCTAATAAAACATTCTTTTATCCATTACAAATTAATACACTGTGCACTCACATATTATACAATACACCATTATGAATTACCTTCCTAGGTTTACATATTTACT
>PNEQ01035213.1:0-15956 GCA_003012365.1 Medauroidea extradentata | reverse complement strand
TGTCCTAACAGCGAGTCTCACAAACGTAATACGCGAATATCCGCGGCAAGGTACACAACCACCTCTTGTGGTGTTCACGCCGAAGTCCTATCACATACGCGGACCCTCGCGAATTCCCGCGGCTCTGGACACAACCACCTCTCGTGGTGTCCGAACAGCGAGTCTCACAAATATAATACGCGAATATCCGCGGCAAGGTACACAACCACCTCTCGTGGTGTCCTCGGCACGAGTTCCCCAAACAAACCTAACCGACGCACTCCCGGCACTTTCCCTAAAAACTCCCCTTATTTACTCCTA
Organism: Medauroidea extradentata; assembly: GCA_003012365.1. NCBI lineage: Eukaryota > Metazoa > Arthropoda > Insecta > Phasmatodea > Phasmatidae > Medauroidea > Medauroidea extradentata. The sequence goes on along the minus strand of PNEQ01035213.1, from coordinate 15,656 downwards.
GCCAATCACGAGCCGCTGTGGACGACTGACATAACTAAACATGGTCTTTCCTCCGCACCGGTTTAATATATATTTTCAAAATTAATACAGCTTGACTTTAACATACACACCAACTTATATACAAAATTTGAACTCTCTACGCTAACTAATAATGAAGTTAATATTAAATTTTACTGCAGGGGGTAAGTGAAGCCACGCCCCTGAGCTGACCTACTTCTCGCTCCTTTAGCCTTGGTTCCCACACAAATTCAAGGCTGTGGGCGAACTCTCGGCCTACATTTCCAGCTTTCTCTTTCCGTCGGAGTGAAGTGTTAAATGGCCGTGGCATAATTCAAAGTGCTCCTCTCCAACCCTTCGCCTCTGGCCAGTATACAAAATTAATTTAAAATAAATAAAATTTAACAAATTATTACGATTGAACACATAATTCTGATTATAATGAAATGTCAACTGACTCTGTACGACAATACTATCACATTTTGCATTATTTGCAATGGACATTACATTAATAGATATGAATGGCAAGGAGGCCTGTTACAAGCTTTGTTTATAGATGGACTAAGGTTCTGCTGTTTGAATACGATTTACGAATGTCATGTAATCAGTCACTCTACAAACCTGTCCAAAATACACTCGAATATTCAGCTAAGTCGTTAATTAAAAATTTTTGCTTGTTAGTGAAAGTATCCGCCGTTCACAAAGATACGAAGCACATTGGTAAAGTCAGAAAAAGGCAGAAAATTCGCAAATAAGTTACTGGATGTGGCCGGTCCTGTCACAATGTTTTTTTTTTATCCTGAACTGCCTCAGCGAAGGGTCTATGGTAGTAAAAATTTGAATCGTGTAGTAACTACTGCCACTTCAATACCCTTTCAACCCTCTGAAAAAATTCTCTCTTAGACGATATTTGTAGCAGATTTGTTCAGTGGACTTGTATGAGCACAACATGAGTGCAATACATGCCAAGGAAAATGTCCCATTTATCATATCAGAGTGTAGGTAACTTTTATAGCCATGCTTTTTAATCATCGAAATAGAGTAGCTGCTGATACATGTAAATGGAGATTTTACGCCTGACGCTAGACTATCTTTTCACATTACTTGATGCGTTTTCTGATACATTACTTTTTAACTTTGCATGGATTGAACATACTTTCTAACATTTTAGGTTTTTCATTAAACATTCTGTACTTTTATGTCAAGCAGTATCAGTAGAGCCACGATTTTATGGTGTAAAGATTTTTGCAACATTTGGTTTCGATGCGTCATGTGCACGTCTGCAGCTCTGCTACATCGCCCGTAATTGAATAATTTTACTCTCACTTGCCTTGGCAAATTACAGACGTAAGGTGTCACAATAATCTTATTCTGATTGGTGCAGTCAAATGAGAAACGTGTCTCAACAAATACACGCTACCAATAACCTTGAAACAGAACGGCCGATGTGCACGTGAGTCACTGAAACAAAGTGGGGCAAAAATATTTTCGCGACAAAATCGTGGTCCTAAGTATCAGTTTATAATTGAACTTCCCGAAGTAAACTGAATACGTCTTATGAACAAATATAAAAACAGTTTTGATCAGTAGGTCCATCTGCATCTGAATCTCATAACTCATATTGTTTGTTCCATTGTCTGTGGCATCCCTCACAAGACACGTTCTACTAGTCACTCAATAAGCGAGTGCTGCTACAGGTAACTCATATCCTGTAAGAGAACGTACTTCTTTTTCGCCATTTTTGCATTTGGACTCAGGTAAGAGTGTTTGGAGTTGGGTACATATTAGTTTTTGTCACATATCATTACTGTGCAAACTTGTAACTTTTCAAACCGATATTACCGACCACTCGAAAAGGAGAAGGTTCGTGTAGAAGTATTGCCGTACAGAACGTAAAAAATATGACTTCTTTCTGGGCTGTCTGTCTGATGCACTTGTCATTGTTTGAACATTGGAAGGTATTTGAAATTCAAGATGCATCTGGATTTACAACAAGGCCCCGGCAATGTTTTGAGTACAGATTTGATTGATATCCATTCGATATCTACTCTCCACTCGTGTTGAAATTGTTAATTTAACAAATCACTTGCTGAAATTTACGTCGTGTAGGTTTATAATGTACATAAATATGAAATTAAGTTTAATATATTTTTGGAACACCTGTATGCTGCTCTACAACGAAATGCACGTGATTGGTTACTTTGTAGTCCTTCATCTAGTTCACATCCCTCTGGTAACCCAGCCAAACGAACATACTGTAAGTAGTAGCACAAGGACAACTAACATGACTTATGTTAATCCGCATAGTTGGAGGAATTTACGTAACATTTGCAAGCTGGAGAGCGGATTACATCTGTGTTCTGGCTTATGCTGCTACAGTCACAGTAGTCTATATTTGTCACAGTTTTCTTGTCGCAAAAGGACTTCGTTTATATACCAATTACCTTATAATAACGTAAAAATTCAGAGGAGGTTCGAAATTTGGTCATCTCGGTTGCAGCTCTTCCGACAGTTGCAAATGACTGAATAGTTTCACGATAATAATAGTTTTATGCAGGTCAAACCACGTTTAAATTATTACGAGTACGTCAACTATACGTGATAAGAGTTTTACTGCACCACATGATATATGCTTATGTTTCCTTAAGTACGTTAAGTGTTACACTCAGTTAATATATTACTGATTTTTGTGAAAGAGGCTATGTTAGACTTAGGTTGGTTTTATAAGTATTTATGTGTTGTTTTAATGTAATGTAAGTTTTGTACTGCTTGACTTAACTGAGAGGCTAATAAAGTATTTGTTCTTAAACCGATCTGACATGAATGATTGTCGTTGTGAGAATACTGCATTGTGTTTCCCCTTCCTAAACACTACAACACAGAACTAAAATTTCTATCTTAAAATATATTTCAAGTACCTAATTGTGACTGCAGATATGAAACCAGATGTTTGGATATGAATTAGTGTGAGAATGTAGATTACTGCATATGATTAAGTACATGAATCTAGGTTGTTGTGTATTAATCTTAATATATAAAATGAAGTGTCCTGACACACTCACTCACTCACTCACTCATCAACGCACTGCCCAAACCGTTTGACCTAGAACCATGAAATTTTGGGGGGAAGCTTCCCCTTGGCCCGTAGGCAGCCACTAAGAATGAATTTTTCGAAGTTCGATAATTAAGGGTGTGAAAGTGGGTGAAATGTGTTTCCGAAGAAATGTCGATAGAACTCGAACCCGACGGCCTATCATTGTGATTTTTCCTTAAAAAGGACACTCATAAAAATCCATACTAACCATTTTAAGGATTTATCGAAATTCAATGTTTATGGTGGTGAAAAGACCTTAAATGTGTTTCCGATTAACTATCGATATCTATCGAACCCTTTGGGATAGAGATTTGGTATTCACTTCAGAGTGTTGCTTACGTAAATAGCCAAAAAGCAGTTTTAGGATTTTTTTAAAATTCTACCCCAAGCAGTAAAAACTGGTAAAATGTGTTATTTATGAATCTTCTATATTACTGAAACACAATTCCCTATCGTCGTGAGTTTTACTTCAATTGTTTACGTACACAAATATCTATGACAGGACTCGAAGACGTTTCGAAATTCTTTAATTGAGGGGGCGAAAATACGTGAATTGTGTTTTCGATTATTCCCTTATATCTATCGAACCAATCGAGATATCGAAGTTCTCTTTGCTTTAGATTGATGCTTTTGTAAATATCCCGTATACCATTAACTATATTATCCGAATTTGGCCCCAAAGAGGTTTAAAAAGGGTAAAATGTACTTTCGATTCACTATATATATATATATATATATATATATATATATATATATATATATATATATATATATATATACACACACACACACACACACACAGTGTTTCTTAAATAGGGGGTCAAACTCCGCATACGTGTTCCTCACGAAAAACTGTGACGAAAAAATATTTTGCACTTTTCACCTAAACGCAATGTTAAGGGAGTAATAGGCCTCTGAACATAGAATTTTAAAACAGTATTTTCCCAAAATATCGGAAATTAATTGACATGAAAAACAATATTTTCAGCATTGCTTAATGCTATTGGGATCTGCAAACCAACAGAAAGTGCTGGTTGAAACCTTCCGCCCTTATGAAAATAGCAGGGGTGGTTACCCTCTAATTGCATATAACTTTTTTACCGTCCGGATTTTCGAACATCTGGAGATGGTTTATTGAGTAATGTTACCTGTCTAACAAAAAAGGTCCTCTTGTTGCAATAGTTTTCTTTCAAATCACAAATGAAGCTACAGCGATAGAGTTCCCGAAACAATGGTATCGTGAGTTAGAGTTAGAGTTGTCCCCCTATTTAAGAAACATCCTGTATATCGATTCCATTTATATTTATATAGCGACGTGATTTTTGTTTAAGACTGATGCTTACTCAAATACCTGAAAAGTAATTTCACGAACTTTCGAAATTCCCTAACTAAGGACGTGAAAAGGGGTGAAAAGTGATGAAATGTGTTTTTAATTAATCGTCTAAATATCTTGAACCCAACGGACTATTGTCGTGTTCTTCACGTCCAAGAGACACCAGTTAAGTATTCTAAAGAGTGATTCAAGGGTTTTTCGATATTCACTCTCTTAGGAGGTGAAAAGAACTGCAATGTGTTTTAGATAAATCCTCGATATCTATCGAACCCATCGAGATATACAGTTAATTTTTGTTTCAGGACGATGATTACAAAAATAATCGCAATATAGTTTTTTAGATTTTTCGAAACAATGCAGGGGTCAATCGTGTTTTTTAATATATGATCGATTTTGATTCGACTGAACGGACTACCGTCATGATTGGCACTTCAATGAGATACTTATACACATGTCTAAGATGTGAAATTAAAATATTTCTATATCCTACACCCAAAAGGGTGAAAAAGCTCGATTTTTTTTCCATCAACCCATGATATCCATCTTACCAGTAGATATATTGAGGTGTTGTTCGCGTCAGAGTGATGCTTACATAAGTAAAAAAAAATTACATGTAAGTTCTTTTTTACTTTATGAGATAACTTGATTATTAAGAATAAAACAAAGTTTGTGAACTTTCAAGGCAGACGATCCGAAATCAAGTACGACCAGCGAGAAATAAATTATACATGAGTTCACGCTACAGAAACATACCGAGACATGGTATTGTGCAATCTCTATTCGACCAGGACACTAATTTTTTTTGTAAGTTATATTTGTTTTCATGAATTATTTCGACGTTACATGACGCAGTTTGTAGCTCAGGTCTACATTCCAGGAGGTTCTGGGCTCGAAATCCGTTAAAAGCTGCGTGCGAACGTTCAATTCTGAAACACAAAAACTGCAAAGCAGATCGAATTAGTGGAATTTGTATGTAGTCGTTTAAAAGGGGTAAAATGTATTGTGCAGCTCACTTTCCACTTAGGTCCCTCGACAACACCAGCTCACATAATATATTATTTGATTAATCCCAAGGTTGGGGCACCAAATTCGTCTCCACGAAACCTTTTCCCACCAAAACTTTCTAATGGCATTAAACTTCAAGTAGATATTTTGAGAATATTTAATAGAGGGAACAGTCACCAATGGGTATGCACAGGGTAAATAAGACGTTTTTCGTGCAATTTACATCTTACATTTAAGAGTCTATAACTACCCTCAACGTCAACTTTGCAGTGATATAAAGAAGGCCCAGGCGAAGTCGCTGTTAGTGGCAGGGACGAACTTAAGACTGATTTCCGCGTGGTCAACTATAGCTACTTATCCTGCTGCAGAGTTAGCTCTACTAGCAGCTTGGACATTCTAACACTTGATGACTGAAGCACCAATCTTGTGTACAAAGAGGTTTTTTCAATTAACGTAAATACTATCAGTTATGAAACATACTCGCGAGCAAAGCCGCGGGAGACTGCTAGTATGCATATAAAATATGTGAACATGTGGGTAAGCAAAGCTCGCAAGGGCGTCAATGAGACTTGGTGGCGAGGCGGATGAGATATTTTTAACCTCTGTAGTACTACCTTTCTTGTTATGGTTGGTTCGGGATAAAGTGTGCACTTTTGAAACCCTAGGTACTTTTTGTTTGTCTTCCAGATAATTAGTATTTTTCTGCAACTTAAAAAGACACCCTAAGGAACAATAATTAAAGTGTATATATTGTAGCGAACTCAAATATCAACGTCTTAAGTCACAATCAAAATTATTTTTTTAAAATTATAATTCTACATACGACGGTCTTCAAAAATGCTCAATTTATCTTGAACTATACACACACACACACACACACACACACACACACACATATATATATATATATATATATATATATATATATATATATAATTTTTTATAATTGGACCAGGTAAGTATCTCACAACACTGAAGTGACGGGTTTGGAACCACATGATTTCAAATATTTTAAAATGTATACATAATAACGTTCACAAAATAAATAGACACTAGTCTTATGTAGTTTTGACCAGTGTTTTAGCGTGGTTCTGTGTGGATGCACTCTAGTTAAGCTGCTAATGGGGTGTTGATATCGATACCAAAATATTCAGAAAGAAGACTTTTCATTTATGCGGTAGTTTTTATTTGATGATCTGGCATTGTTCAACAATAATTTGCAGAGCTAAACAGTGCAAAATCATTACTGTAAGGTCCATGTTCCTACGTACAACATATGACACGTGGTAATTAACAGTATGTGATATACCAGCTGCTACTGCTGACGTCACGAGTAGCGTGACGACGCTCCTTCCGGCCATGCTGGCAATGTAGGTAAACTCTGTGTTTAAACCAAATCAGAATCGTAAATCGATTTGAATAAGTAAAATAAAATACCTAATTATTTCATTGTAAGAAATTGTAAATGAACCATTGTTTGATGGATAATTCAACCAAGGCACAGATGATAACGGATGTAGTAAGTTATTAACTATAAAATATGGCGATTTTCCAGGAAAACATTTGCAGGAATCAAGGATATTGACCACCGGTAGCATAGACAATACTTGCGGTCGAGCAGGGGGGAAAATTCAAAATTCAAGTCCGTCATCACCGTAGCATAAAAGGATGTTTTATTTCCTTTTTCTTATTTCGATTTTTTTAAGTGTTTGGGAGTATTTTGTATTGATTCCCGTTTTTACACACTCTTTTAGTACTTTTAGGAAAGTGACTTTTTTTCCGATATGTTGGGTGTTTTTAGAAATTTGTGGAAATTTACTTCAAATGTGGAAGAACCTACATCACAAGTCGCTAAATAAAAAAGAGACTTTTTCAGAATTATTGAGAATTTCGAGACGTTTTTAAAGAAATGTGCAGACTTTTGAGAATTCGGAATTTTGTAACGGTTTTTGAGGGTGAATTAAAAATTTAAAAAAAAGGAAAGAAGATAGCGGTTTATGAAGGCTGGCTGTTGGCTTGGGACCAGTTTATAGATCCTTGGGCTCGCAATCTTTTATTTTCGCCATAAAACCATCTGTTTCATCCTGTTCACATTTAGTCACAATGACGTAAGTAATCATTCACCACAGGGCAATGTCAACAATTTGTTCGCTTTGAGGGTTCTGGTAAAGAGTCATCGTGCCACATCGCTGTTTGTCCTTCCATTCGCATTACTCCAGGAAACGAGTCGCTCGGGACATTTTTTCATGTGTCTTACCATCTATATGGATGACAGTAACGTTTAGGCATGATTTGCGGAAGCATAATTTGCACAAAGCAGAACACTTAAGTCATGCTTCGTGGGAAATGCACCCCCCAGTTCGCCCTTTCTTGCACTTAAAATATTGAGATACAGAAGTGTTTGTAAAGCTTTTTTTTTGTAGTTCAACCCCAATGAAAAAACCTTTTTTCTTCAACCCCAAACACTTTTGCACTTGGTGGTAGGTACGATAGGCATGATATCTTGCACTATCTTCTGCATAGTATAAACGAGCTTAGATAACCTTCGCGTTGACTGCTGTTCTTCACGAAAAGTTGGTATCGTAGTCCCTGTGGAGAGTCGTGGACGCCCCCTCTCTCTTAAAGAGTCACGTGCCCTTCTCTCCAGCTCTGACAGTGGCCACGTGACCGGCGTCCGGTTACAGAAAATCTGTAGCTAGATCTACAGATCATGATTTTTCTGGAGAACACTCAATTATTTTGTTGTCCCCTGACATAAAATGGCAGAGGTGGTGTCGCACACCAACTGAATAAGAGTCAAAATGTTCAAATCGAAAGCAGAATTCCAACTTTCCTCTATTGAAAGAAGTTAATGACAACTCAACGCAACGTAACTTACATCTGCCACTTTTCGAGAAATTGACGGGCCCGAGGCATTGGGAAGAACCAGAGATCCACATTTTCTTTTATCATCAGTACAATCTCAAAGGGCTTACTTTTGTCGAATGCAGTTCTGACAATTTCACTGTCTGCATCTTGTGAAGCTCTCTTAGTCTTAATTGTCTGGTTTACAATTTCTTACGTCGGAATGTTGGTCAGACAGCGTTTGTTCTAGTCGTTGAATAACAGATATTTGTTTCCTGAGGCACTTTCATTATTATTGACTCTTCACATAAGATATAGCGACACAAGCATTTAACAGCTTTTATACTCCTTAGGATCTCTTCCTATGGATATCCATTAAACACTACTCTGATATCCATCAATTATAATATTTTCGCCGCATCGTTTTGTGGGGAAAATTTTGACATCTCCGATATCAGGATTATAATCCCCTTTGGTAATATCCATTATGTCATTTACGGGAATCGCCATTCTTCCTTGTTTTACCCTCCAGGAGATTCTTTGGCTCAGGACGTATTTTTTGTATCCTTTCGATGATGGCATGTTTTATAACTTTGTGACATTGTTGCTGGTACCTGGGCTCAGCCGCGGCTAGATCAGTTTCATATGCAAGGCACCGTATGATCTGCTGTATCCATTCATTTCATCGACGTCCAGAATTTTATAAAATAGAAGTCCTCACAATAAATTATCACCTTTGCGGTCGTGAATGTGGCAGTTCATGATCAAACTTGAGAAAAAATTTAGTGATATATTCTTCACAAAGAAAACAAATTTTTTTAGTGGAGTCAAATGAGTCTTTTGATGATCGAAGCGATGACGATGCTTGAGGAACTGAGTCTCCTTAGCGAAGGACAGATGCTAGAACATTATTTTCAACAGTGTACCTCTTCCTGTACGCATCAAGTACGGTACTTTTATTCAAATCTTATAATAACTGTTGGTTTTGTGAAGCATACATTTAAATCTTACTTCAGTACGCAAAAGGATCCTTTTTTTTTTACAACTTCTACTGTTCCCTCAAGTGTGCTGCAACACATAAAACACGTGTCCAGCGGAAATGAATTTTCGTTCAGTTTCAATTATAAAATTAGATGAGAGCTACCATTTTTGGTTGAAAACTCACATTATACACTGAGGCCCAAAAAACTCACGAAATGCTGAACCCCGAACAAATCAAAGCCAACAATACTCAAATGAGGAGAACAGTGCTGACTACTGGATGTATGCCCCGATAGAATGTAGGCCTAGTGATTCAGTACGAACCATACTTGTCATGCATTTTCTCTGCCTTTTCCAGCTCCAAACAAGATGCGCCAGAAGAAAATTTCTGATGAGAAGCTCTGGGCAAACCTAAAAAATATATTGATTACTCAATTAATATTCAACGTTATATACACTTCATTCCTTTTACATAATTTTATGTTATTTGCTTATATTAAAATACCCACAAATCATTATAGGAAGCGTTCACATTTTTTTCTAGTAAAATTTAATGTAATTTTTTTGTTTATTTCTCATAACGGGAGAACCAATAGGACATTCTATTCCTAAATTGAAGGTAAATATAGTTATTACATATTATATTTTATGACTTTCCTTGTAGGACCGAGTAGTTTTCCTGATATTTAGCTCGAAACTCGACCAGAGCTGAAAATTTTGTATATCGGATACTATTCGACGTAGAAAGCTGTAAAAGGGCTCAAATTAATAATTTTATTTAGTTTTATTTACATAATTTTACATAGAACGCATACTTTAAGATTCGTAAGTAATTTATTAATAAATTGCCGAAAATTGTGCGATTTTTACCCGAATTTGCGCAGTTATCTCAGGTATTTCGAAGCTGCAAATTTGGATTCACACTACTGGTACCAAAGCTTATTAAAAATTATAACTGCATGAATTTGTTCGATTTCAGCATTTTTAAATTCATAAATTTGACTGGCTTAACCCTCCGACGGGCGCAACAGCATTAGTTACAAGTTCGGGCGCAATGCATGTGTCAGATGACTATTCGGAAAAATTAATTTCAAGAAGTAAATTAATTATAAAATCTTGTTAATTCCATTTGAAATTAATTTCTGTGTTCAGAATGTAATTTTTTAATATTACTAAGGGATTTAAAAATTATAAAAGTGACATTATGCAGACAGGAATTCAGCTTAGAAAGTATTAGAAAACATAGGACAGTATCCAGTCTATATCACATAAACATGTGGCAAATTACAAGACACGTTACACATAACTATTTCAATCTATGGAAAATACAGAACCGTCTAAAATATACCCTGCAAAATGAAAATATTAAAAATGTTATAACAATAATGACATTACAAATGCCTAAAAATATTAAATGCGAACCAATTTATTTTTTCACTGTATCCAGTCTATATCACATAAACATGATACAAATTACATTACAAATTACACACATAACTATTGCAATCTCTTGATAAATACAGAACCGTCTAAAATATACCCTGAAAAATGAAAATATTAAAAATGTCATAACAATTATAAAATTACAAATTCCTAAAAATACTAAATGCGAACCAATTTCTTTTTTTCACTGTATCCAGTCTTTATCATATAAACATTAGGCAAATTACAATACAAATTACACATAACCATTGCAATCTCTTGAAAAATACAGGACCCTCTACAATATACCCACAATCATAAAACTACAACTCAGGAAAACCATCCATCCACACTTTGTGCTCACTAATGTTCAAAATAATTGTAGATAAGGCCTTACAGGTGGAAATTTCACTAAAATTACAAGTGTAACAAATTTTCAAACTGTTGCACAGTAGCATGATAAAAAAAAATATGTAAATCATTCAGATTCATCAGCATCATAACCTTCAATTTTCGAGCTGAAACATACCTCACATACAATTGTTGCATGCTCCAAGCACAAACATTTATTGCAGTGTTTGCAAAAGTATCTGGAATATCTTTGTTTTTTGCTCTCCACACATGTTGCACAACGTTTTCTTTTGCTTGGTGAAGATGGGACTGGAAGCTCTAGTGGTTGTTGCTCAACTGGAACTTTGAACTTGTTCAGTTTCAGTTGGAGTGTTGAAGGAATTCCCTATCCTTCATGGCACGTCTGTTGAGATGTTCAGCTACTAATTCCATACTCAGTTCTTTCAAAAACAAACGTCTCTTTTTCACTTCATTGACTTTACTGGCAAATAATATCTGTGCATTTATGCCACTAATGTTGAGCATTGCAAAAAAGATCACTAATGGCCAACAGCGAGTGTTTCTTTGTACATTGTAAAGTCGCACACTTTTTGTCAACTATGTCAACACCCGATTTTGTCTGATTGTAATATGTAATGATGTCTGGTTTGTTTTCGGTTCTTGTGTTTTCATCGATAGAATCATCAAAATGCATGCTTGATATTAGTACGACATTTCTACCTTTCTTGGGAATGTAAGACACAATCGTAGCGTTCTTTTGGAATCCAAATAGACTTGACTTTTCTGGCCTGTTTTTTGTTGACACAAAATCTTGTGGAAGTTGTCGCTTGTTCTTTTTTTTTTTTTTTTTTTTTTTTACAGTTCCTACATATGACAACTTTTCGGTTTGTAGGAAGTCTACAAGTTCTACATCAGTAAACCAATTGTCAGCTTTCACGTTACGCCCTGAATTGTATATTGGTTCTGCAAGTCTTTTCACTACATCAGCAGGCTTGTAACTTATGTGATATGGCCCTTCTGGCTGTTTTCCAGGATAAATCTCCAAGTTGTGAGTATACCAAACTTTAGAATCAACTGATGCAAAAAGTTTTAACCCGTATTTGTTTGGTTTGGAGGGTATGTATTGTCTGAACGAACATCTCCCTCTGAAACCTGGTAGCATCTCATCAATTGTAAAATTTTTTCCGGGTGAATAGTTTTTCTTGCAGTTTTCAACAAACGCTGTAAAAACCTCCCGTACAGGTGCCAACTTATCCAATTTTTTTCCTCTCTTCCCGAGTTTCCTTCTCATCAAACCTGATGCAACGAAGAAGAAACTTGAATCGTTTCAAACTCATCACAAGGCGAAACATTTCAACGCCACAACCATCATCTCCCCATAACTTTTCCAAGCTCAGCCTGTTATTCTTTAGTACACCTGCAAGATAAAGGAGACCAAAAAATGCTTTCAGTTCAACTATGTCTGTGGAATTTGCATCCCTTTCACGTGCGTATTGTGTACGAATTATTTCGATGTATTTATTTGTGTGTTGGAGAACATTTGTTAGTATTTCTTCACTTATAAAATGTTTCCAGCAATCAAGAATAGTTGTTGCCTGCAAAGCAGGCCCTATCACACCTGGCAATCGCACTAATATATTTTGTGGTCTGTGTTTCACGCGTTGTGAAAATTTGGTTTTTTTTCCATTTGGACATTTTATCTTTCCCAAAGAAATCATTCCCACTTTCTTCAGAACTAGATGCACTTTCTGAAGATGAAGCTTCCTGTACAGTTTCAGAGTCTTCAGCACGATGTTCAACATGATCAGCATCACTTTCACTTTCTTCTTCGAACTCACTGTCATCATCATATTCCAATAACATCTGCAGTAGATTTTCAGCATCTTTTGGACTGTCTGGATTATATAATTTCTTACGCTTGTCCATTCTGCATAAGTAAATTTAGCCAAGGAAACAAAAATACCGAAACAGGGCGCAATACATCTCTCAGATTATAAAAAAAACTTATTCAATACATTTATCTATCACAAATGCACTCACCGCGTTTATAATATTCATCCTGAATAGTCCGTGTGGTGTAAAGTGTCCAGCTGAAAACCCTACGAAACTATCACGAACGGGCGCAATGAATCTGTGAGATTATACGAGCCACAGCAAAGAAAGTCTGTACATCACGCTACCACAATTACGACTGCACACACAACAAGCGCACAGAAAAAGATACAAGAAAATGCAGACTCGGAGCCCGAGATAACACAGTGATATCTCCAAAGTTATGAGCCATGAATCCGTCAGGTGAGTTGCGCCCACAACTGTACTCAGAAAGCTCACACTATACACACTCATTCTGCTACTGCTGGTGGTGTTGATGGTGGTGGTGGTTTTAGGGACAGAAATAAAACAAAATACAGAAGAAAAAGTCAACAAAAACAAAAATAAATTAAAATACTGATAAACATATATAATATACGGCAAAATTATTTATAAACCATAAGTATCCAAATAGCATAACATATGATAAAAATTCGTGTTTCTTTAAATTAAAAAAAACTTATAATAATTTTTAAGTGGACTCATTTTTGGAATCACAACACAAACGAACTGGGACAACACAGAAAGTGTTTCTGCTTATTTACTTTATCCTTATATAGTACAGGATAAGTCTGAAAAATACCGACAGACTCTAGCACACTATTCGTTATAAAAATTAAAAATAAAGCGTGGACCCTTATCACCTAAAAGGAGCAACATCTCTTGAAAATAAAAATTTGTAACATTTTTTTTAATCGAAGACCATGTGAGATAAAAGAACAAAACCCAGAACATAGTTTATGTTGTCGAGCTCTGTAATTCCCACAACAAACACTTGTTCAAACCTTCCACCATTATGAAAAAAGCAGGGGTGGCCACCCTTGTATCGCATTGCGTTTGGAAACTCAAATATTTGAATTAAGTTTTACTGAGTATTGAGACTTGTGTAACAAAATAGGCCGTCCTGCCTAACACTCTCAGAGTGACCTGCCGCGTAGATAGGCAACCCACAACACATGCAACGTACTTATCGTGAAAGACGGACAATGTTTGAATTTAACATTCACAATACGTGGCAATGTACTAATGTACACTGCACATTTCTCGTTTCAACTGCTGTGGGCGCTGTCGGTGTTACATCATGCAGTAGTTTAAGAGGTTGATTGCTAAATGGTTTATTTCGTATTTCGAACGTGAGTTAATACATTGAACAATTGTAAAACATCAGAATTTGTCTGAAAAACACAGACAAAATCCACTTACACACTCCTTACGAAAAATTACCAACACATCAGACATGCAATTTGCGAGGAATATGTTATGCATAATGACTGGCATTAGTTACTGCACCTGATATGTGAGCAAATCACACTATACATAATGTAATCTGGTGTACAACTACAAAACAGATGTTCCTGGAGCCCAAAAGAATTGTTCAATCATGGTTTGAGTGATATTATAGTAGGTTGTTTACGTCACCTGCAAACAAATTGGTACAATGTCGCGGATATTATTTGAAGATCGCGCTAGCAGGAACATTGATACGGCTCAAGTGTACTATTGACTTGAGTGCAGATAAAACTTACACTTCAAGTTAGTATAGCTGGTGGGGTACGACTTGGGACTGTACCTCAACACACTTGTACGTGAACACATTTGATAAGTTGGACTCGTATTTGGAATTGCTCTGATTCGACTCCTGGTCTTGTATTCCTTTTTCCCGACACCACTCCAGAAAATGCTGCAATGAATCCTAAACAAAGGTCATTGCAGATTCCTTCCCTAGTTTCTGTCACTTATTTAAATGTGTACATACTTAGACGTCTTTAACGACCTTGCTATTGACGAGGCGTAAATCCCAACACATTTGCTTCTTTGTTAAGCCAATTACGCTAGGTTACAAATTGCGTTGTTCTTATTTTGTGTTTTTTTATCATAATCTGTGTGTCATCATCTTCTCAGTGATTGGTTACACTATCTTTGTTAGTTTTGTTGGTGCACAATATTTAGTTGGTTGCCCTGTCAGTAACGTCAAATTACCGTGTTTTTACTACAGCTAATCTTAGCTCGTATAGTATGTTTTATTGTCTTGTGAGTATATTCTGTAACGACACTAACTCTGCTACGGCAAATGTCCATCATGATGATTAATTGAGCAGGTTACATCGAATAACACAAAATATTGAATAGATAATGTTAGTTCTTAAAGGAGTTGTTCAAATTGCCGACCCTCATTAAATTCAACACACAGTTCACAGCGACGCTACAGGGACCGTCGGAACTTTCAAAAAACACCTGCCATCCGGCGAATTCAGTCAAATAAGAACGCCTCATCCATCCACAGTATGGAGCTAGAGAAACGTAGCTGCATATTGCACTGTTGTAGGTACCACGGAGCGAACATGGAGGTATTAGTCTATGGAGTGGAAGCATTTGAGCAAATTTGAAGCCGGCCAACAGACGACGTTTAAAGACAAGGATAGAGCTAGTGGTGGCAAAAACATGTAAACATAGCATTGAGCTGAATGAAAATGTTTTAGTTTTTTGTTAACTACACATTATGGTGAAAGTTTGTGCAGCTCTTGGCCTTACGAACAG
>PNEQ01035212.1:0-15971 GCA_003012365.1 Medauroidea extradentata | reverse complement strand
ACAATATTAGCAATTACACTTAATGACACAACAATGGGTTATGGCCCACACGTCACTAATAATGTGGAGTGTCACATGGGGTCTTGCACTGGTTTGCACTGTCATGAGTGCAGCTGCGATCTGCACTGGTGTGTGTGTCAATATCTATTTCAGCACCTACCTCAGGTTAGGCATGAAAACGGGTGCCTGTACGACGTCATAATACAGGGACAAAGATAGCCTACCGTATCAAAGGGCACGAGAAATCGATGGCAAAAAAGTTTCAGCGCACTAGAAGAGGTGAGCGAACTGCCTTATTGGAGTGGTTGGCTGGTGGAGGGAAAGAGGCGCGTGGGTCGCTGACCGGCCGGGGGATGCCCCGTTCGGGCTAGCCGGCTGGCCATCCCGCCATGCGGGAGGAAGAGATAGCAACGTATATTTTTAGAACAAACACGCAGTGTGCAGCAGTACAGTTTTCGAGAAAAGACTGCAATCATCTGCGGCCATAATAAATGCATAGTACAGTGGAAAAAAAAAATACATATATGTATATATTGCAATTTTACGGCCAATATTTCTGCTATTTTCTTTAAATTAAAATTATTATTTAAGTTTTTCTTTTCCCACGGTTGCTGGAAAAATGGGCGGTACTTTGAGAGGGTCGTATAATCAAGAGTTCACTGTATATGTAAACATGAACACTGCAGAACTATTATACAATTATTTGTTGGAGATTAAATACTTGTTCGTGTAGGCCTACATTAACTAATCGTTGCAATACACTGAAAATATTTAGCCATCAATGCAGCCCAAAAAGGAAACCAAGCAGAAAATGTTTACTTGCATAATGCGAAGTTGATAATACTTCTAAGAACGTACAAAATCTATAAAAATTTAATATTTTAGCATAGTTATTGAAGATTTTGTATTGTTATGAACACAGCAAAACAGTGGAACGTGTATGTCATAATTTGCTAGTGGAGGCAATAAAATGTAAGTCCCACAGTTTTGAGTCTACTATTGTAGGCCTAATACAAATTTTTCTAGTAAGCAAATATGCAATATTACAGTTTTGTTTTGCACTAGGCTATTTCAAAGTGAATTGCTTTACAGTTGCTTGAAATTTCATGCATTTCAATTACTTCCAATTAAACTGCAAAACTGTATTTCTTGATATGAACAGTAAGAGGTAGAAAAGTAAGCACAAAAAGTGTTATCAACGATTGGCTGCTCTCGCTTTACATAGCAACAATAACAATAAAATCACTCGCAATTGCACTTTTGCCTAGTGGTGAGACAACTCCTTCCTGCCACTATAGATCTCACACTCAAATCGTATTGAACCACAAACTATGTTACAATAAAATTTTGGGATCTAGATATTAGAAAGATATATTTAACCTTGCAGAAACAATTAATTTATTACTAACCTTACTACATAAGCTTTTGTAAACATTGTAATAGAACGGAATAACTAGGGTTCCTGCTGGTTTTTCGTATGTTAGAGGCCTTTCGGAAAAAATAAGACGTCTTGGAAACAAATACGAACTTCAAACAGTATTCCGATCCAAATATACTATCAAAAGTATGGTTACCAGGGTAAAACCAGCCACTGAAAAACTATAAACTCACAACAGTGTATATTAGATATCCTGAGAATGTGGTCATATGTATATTGGAGAAACTGGCAGAGCTTTTTCAACATGTATCAAAGAACGTAAAAACAATTGCAAAAAAGGTGAAACCCAAAAATCTAGATTGGCCGAAAATACATGGGAAAATAGCCACATAATTCTTTGGGAAGACTCGAAACCACTTACACACGAAACTGACAAAATTAAAAGAAAAATCATCAGCCTTTATTATTAGCAATAGAAATATTTTCAGTCAAAAGAGTATTGAATTAAAAAATATGTGGATCCCATTGATTAAGAGAGAAACAACTTTACAGCACAAAACAAAAACACACACTCAACCCATCACAACTAATCAGAGTCAATCTATGCTGCGCGACCAATCAGGAGACAGCTTGTCTCCCATTGGCTGAGCAGGATAAGTGGGTTTACCCTATACAAACTCATCGTTTTTCCAGTCTCCTCATCAGTCGCACTCGTGTTCCTGAACCCTGTGTGTCTACCTGATGACTGGAACACATTCCAGTTCCTGAAACGTCGTAACACTGTCTGTCTGGAAAACTACTGTTTTGTTTCGTCTCTTCAATGTGTCGTTTGTCTTTTCTGTATATGTCTGATATGTGTTGCGTTTTGTCTCGACTCTTTGTTGTGTCTTTTTGTTATTTTTCTGTTTGTGTCTGATATCTACTGTGTTTTTTGTTTCGTCTCATCATTGCGTCGCATGTTACTTTGCCTTTTATTTTATTTGTTATTATTTTTATTTATTATCTGTATGTTCCTTGTTTTCATTTTGGAATTTCATGTTGTGTATGTATCTTGCTGACTAAAGCAAACTCTGCTTATTTTATGGTTTTCTTTTATTTTTTTAGTTTTCTTTGACAGTCATTCAATTTGCAATGAAGTACATCCAAGAAACTGAACCCAGTCATACACTCCCATTGCACAGTTCTTTCAAAGATCATAGTTAATATTTAATCCGCTTAAGACGAGAAAATAGAGTTCAACTGCTTGGTGCAACCCAAAACGTGTATAATTGAGATTAAGTGCAGATTAATAGAGATTAAATTGTTTAAACTTGGTGAAACCCGCCCTAATAAGCTATATAACTAGAACCAGTCGGGTTATCGTCATAATTTTTCATTAATTTGCAAGGTTATAAAAATACATCAGTTTGGTTAGTTTTAGAACTGTTAAAAATCTTATAGTTAAGGTGGTGAAAAGGGGTAAAATGTGTTTTCATTGTACTGTTCCACTTCAGTTATATTTTTATACAAATGTTGAAAACATGACAAAGTTTTTGAGATTCGACCATTAAAGTGATAAAAAAGGTATTAAATTTCTTATTGATTTCCCATGATATTTATCTAACTTGGTGAGATATTGAATGAGGGTAGTACCTAGAAAAACAATTTGATATTTACATTACTTCCTAAATATTTTCGCGCCACATGAAGTAATAATTCTGTGGTCTTTTAATTTTCAAGTTATTGAGCTCTTAAAATACCAATTTTTCAAACATTGCCGTAAACACAGAATACACGTTATTATTGGCTAACACTCGTATGACGAAATTGGATAGTTGTTTTCGTATGCCGCCCGCCTGCAAGGCATTATAGTATCTTTTGTAATTTTACACCGACTTGAAAAACTTGGTAAATTTAATGGACCAAGTTACTTAAAAGTTATATCATACAATTTTTGCTCGTTGTCATGTACATGCACCATTACAGTTGGAGATTTTCTTAGTTAATAATGAAGATTTTGCTGGTATGTACCGAGTGAGTTGAGAGAAGTCAAGAAAACAATGTAGCTCTCTCACATAGCGACATTTTAGTGGTAGGTTTGAGTTTTCGTCAATTGAATCCCAATTCCCGAGTGACTATAACTTACAACAAATCCGTTTTATTCTGTCAAATCCGGTCAAGAATAATATTGTTGTAAAAAAAAAAATCTGAAACGTAAGATAACGAGCTAACAGTTTGAAGGCGTTTAAGAAAACCTGCTGGCTTTTACAGACTGGTGATCCCAAATTTTTATTGCGCAAGTTGGAAAATAATATATCACATTAACTTATCTATTAAAAATAAATTTTTCTCCCCAATTATTATTATGTTACATGTAAATGACAGCGAAATCTACAGTAACAGTGTTGCCATCTATTGACACATTTCTCAATACCCCGCCCATCTCTCCAGCGGTTTTCTGGAGCAGCAACGCAGTGTAACAGTAAAAACACAATAAACTAAACAGATGTCGAGACTTGGTTGCAACTTTTTAACTCAAAAGAACTTATTCCTTTCATGCTTATTGTGTCATACGGTACACAATACAAAGAAATAACCACTGCATTCATAAATTATACTTTTCTCCTAATAGCAGGCTGTTTCAGGTTAACTTTTTATTTATAAACCATGCAGTCCGTCTCGTATTGTCATACGGCACTGTAGTAAATGATGTGTTAAGAGTAAATTTTATTGTATTGCTGCACAAAGGTGCTACTATAGGCACTTATAACTCTTCGGAATGTCATCCATACTTGTTCTTACTGCACACAACAGGATTTGACGCAATTTCATTACCCAAACGTAAGTTGCTGAGATATACAAATATGCAATAACAAGTCCAATGAATTTGCAGGGACACCAACATGGCAGCCCCCATTTTTACCGAGCTATAATAAACACAATATTCACTAACGTTTTTCTCGGGTTATACGGACGCAAATAATGAAAGTGTGGTACCGTTATCCATTAAATTAAATGTACCTTTAAATAAAAAAAAAAATTTCAACTTAATTTCAGTTTGCAATTTTACCAATATGTATTACTGTACAACAGCTATATGCATTGGGAATGAATATGGTGTTAGTTTTACTTATTTTTAATAAAAAATGTCAACATTACATGACACAGTAGTTTGTAGCTCAGGTCTATGGTACACACGTTCTGGGATTGAACTTTGTGTAAGGCAATGCAACGTGCAATTCTCAAAACTAATATCTTCGAAGCTGATTGAATTTGTGACATATGGATAAAGTGGTTTGAAGGGGGTATAAGTGTATTTTATACAAATCTCTGAAAATTGATTTTCAAGACCACTCAGTGGTGAATCATGGTGTATGTTAAAGGAGTATTACAACTGACTATACACTCGAAGTACATGTATTAACTTTCTTAACAGCCAAACAATAGACTTTAATTTGCTGTGACTGAAGCAGTACTTCTGAAGAATATGTTATTGCCTCTAACACGCTGTTAGCTGGTTGGTGCACCTGCAACAGACATTCAGTTTTGTGTATAGTCAATTCCCAGTATTGCTTCCCTTGGAAGACATACATTCCTCGCCACTTATTACTCTACCCGCTGGTTTTTTACTGCATTATTTCGCGTCATATCAACTAACAAGATTAACCCCAAGTTTAGGGCATCATTACCATTACTGCAAAATCTTAACTTGCCCGAACTGTCCACTGGCGTTGAGCCAAGTCACGAGGAAATGCATACATAGGGTGGAACGTAAATGGTGGAAAAGCTTGCAGGAGTAGGTAGCCAGTCCTAAATTAAAGACAATGGATACAACTACCCCTCTGTTAAAAATTTTGGCACATATACCACCATGAATGTTACGTTACTGAACAAATGAAGTGACTATAAATCAACATCTACTATAAATGGAAGACTCCTGAATCAATTCAGATGTGTGATGATACGTACTGTAGGGGTGTATATTGCTTGTCGGCAGTGGTCCCTGGAAAATTGTCAGTATATATATGCTACTTGGGTTGCCTATATGTTGGCACTGTTATAATGATCAACTTAAAGAGTGCTTACATCACAATTAACAGTGTGTCTTAGTTTGTTCATTATGACATTCCAGTTCATTATTCATTGTGATGGGTCACTGCAGGGGTACAAATACAGAAATACATGCTAAAAAGGAGGGGACTCAATGTTTCCAACGTATAGAAACGGATGGTCACACCTTTTTCCGTTCACCCATGTCGTGCATCTGAATTTAATTCGAAAGGTCAACATTCCACTCACAGTACATGTTTACCGTCATTCCACGAGTTCATTTACACAACTTTTACAGTGTTTGCATGATCCTAGTATTGACAATTAGGGGATACACTCATTGTTTAAGATTCAGATCTGGCTACCAGCATGCACAAAGTTTTCCACCATTTCTATTTCATCCTGTGTGTATATGTTGTGTATTCAGACATACAAAGATTTTTTTTTTGTGTTTTTAGTCATCACATATTGCATTCGAGGTAAATAAGTTTTCTTGCTAGTGTACTACTTATACCATACAATTGAATTTTCACATTTAACAGATTTCAATTACTCCTAAAGATCTGTTTTGAATGTCACTATTAGTAAGGCCCATGGAAAGCTTAGGGCCGTATCTATAAACGCCTATTCCCATAGAGAAAGCATTGGTGAGCAGTTGGTTGTCATTCGAAAGCAGTTTATAGATACGGCCCTTAGACTTTGGCTATGTAACCTGCTACTGAATAAGCTCAACTACGCGTTTGGTTTTAAAATCACTTTATGGCAAAACAAGGAATGGACTGTTAGTAGTCTATATTTACCCGCAGTGTACATTTATCCAAAACTTACTAAGTTCTTTGAACCATGAATTAAGTAGCCAGTGCTGTACCTTCTCATTTAACCTACCCAGAGGTGGTAAGACAAAATGTGTAATTTACCTAGAAACTAAATATTATCTGGAGGTTGCCAAAAAATTACGAAGCCTCGCCCTAAATAGCGTAACTAAACTTGTAGAAAAAATATGCATCCTTTCCTGATACCTTTTCACACAAGTAAATTTTAAGATGACATATACTATAATGGAAATATACACTTTTCGAAGCATTGACTGCAGAATACATACATTTTTTGTCATCGAATAAAACACAAATTTAATTAAGTCTGCTTTATATTTTGAATACAGCTAACTTCACCTAGTAACTGTTTATTAACAATCATTAACTACAGCAGGGCCAGTGTCATGTGAAAGAGGCCAAGAGGGTAGGGGTGTTGAAAGGACAGTTCCACAATTGCCCTTGCCCTACACTGTGTAGCCTTCTCAACTTGGAAACGGGAGAGGGCAGGTGCCCAGAACGGATAAAAATTTTTTCAATAAGTAGCATATCTTAAAACAATAAATGCATCGTTCAAGGAAATTTCCTTCGATTCCACAAGACAAAACTGCAGAGAAAACCAGACTTGAGGGTGTCGCTAATTGAAGGTAACCTGAAATACTCGTTTATTGTAGACCCGTAAACCTGCCTAAAGAGTGGGCCACTGCTAGTCCAACAACAGCCACTGAACACAGTAGTTTAGCAAGTACACTTTGTTTACAGCAGTACAATTGCAATGGAAACTGCTGGTACAGTAGTACTGGGACGCTAGGTATCCAGGTGTGTGTCACTCATATACATACACACTCATATACATAAACACACATATATACACACACACACAACTTGAAATATATAAAATTTATGTTTTTATAATGAGAATCTCTTGGCTCACTTTTGAGTAAGCCCAATAGTCTGTACCAGCACTTGTGAAAGTACCACCAGATATTACAATATTACCAATGAAATAGCAGGTTTAAGGTAAATATATAATGAAAACAAAAAATATATATTAATATACTTTATAATCTATTGGTACACTATTGAATCATTTGACTTCTTATCTTTAAAAACTTAAAAATACACATGCATAAGAATTGTGGCCTAATTATGTTTTGTATCAAACACATATAAATTAAACAAATTATTACTAATAAAATATTCCTTTGAATGAGATAACATCAGATGATTTTACAATTTAATTTACTAATTACTGGTGTTTACGGATATGAAGCAGGTATAACCTACTCTGTAGTAATTGCCACATGATCCAATTTACTCAGATATTGGATGTTTAACAGTTTTATTTAGCGAATTGAAACTGAAAGAATTGTACATTGGCTCCCTATTTAAAAACTGCTACAAAGGTTAGAATAAGCTGTATTTTTCAGTTGCCGATCTGGCAGACCTGTATTATTACACAAGTTAGGACACTGCAGGATCTTCTTTTCTACTGGTAAAATATATGTATATTACATTACGTGTAAGGTGTACAATCAGTTATCCGAAAACCTCGGGACTAGCAGAATTTCAGATTTCGGAATTTTTCGGATTTTGGAATAAATATTGATTATGCCTTGTGCATTCAGGGATTTAGGGTTTTGGGCAAATATATTTACTAACGGTAAATAAATGCAGTGGATTCTCAAACCACCGTTGCTTGATTGACCAACAAGAAAAGAATGCGGGAAAATAATGAACGATGCTGTCTCGTAAACAAACTATATACATAACCTCAACTTGCACTTTCGTTGGAAACCAACAGCCGAAATTAGTATTTAAAAACTATGTATTAAATTCATTAAAAATTTCATTTCAAACAAAATCAAACTTGTAAAAAAGTAGAGATTTGCTACAATAACTACACTTGCTAAAATTTCGCAAAGTAACCATACTTTAAAATTCCGTTACCAGGCATCATAATATCATAGAACATACGAAGCAAAGTCATAGATGTTGGGTACATTTTCGTAACTGCCAACTTACGAGTGCTGAATAGGTTTTCATTGCAGCCAACTTATGAAAGAAGTAAACACATAAGAATAAGAACATTGCATGCTGTCTCATTGTAGCCAACCTACGATACTATCAATGTATTGAATTAAAATTATTATTCGCTTTTTTATGTTTGCTAAGCGTAGAAAAATGATCAACACATGCAATCTTTGCCAAAGGTTTTGAATGGACGACTGGACGAGCCACTGGACTCAAATTCGTCTGTTGCTGTGGAAACAAAAACTTTGCCGCCCGAGCCTCGAAAAAATTTCAGATTTTGGAGCTTTTCGGATTTCAGAATTTCGGTTAAAGGATTGTGCACCTGTGCTAGTAACAAAAATGTCCATAGGAATAAGAAATTACAAAGTGAATGTATTCTGATATATAACTGCCACTTTCTGTGTTAATCAAGGGTTTACTATAAGCAAATAAATTTAAACGCTAAAAATTGATATGTTCAAAAGGCCTATCAAATAATAATTATGTATTCCTAACCAGAACTATGTTAATCTGGTAACGTTTATGCTTGACAAACTTCTCCAAACTACTTGTCAAACAGAAATACTACATTACGAATTTGTCTGCTTTGTTTAACATACATTCAAGTGCCTTACTCTATATTTTCTTTTGTGAATACAAGAGTTTTTAATGCCCAATTTCCTTTTTTTCATAATATGGCGGCTATCTATCCTGCTCCCTAGCAGGGAAGATCTGAATAGTTCCAGCGATGCGACCTAGTTGAATTTTTACAGATTCTGGGCAGTGCTAAACTGTACTCGCACAAGGTTTCCGACGAATTTTAGAGTAAAGTCTACTCTATCGAAGAATCAATTAAGGTTTCCATAAGCACCTTATGTTTTGTCTCGTACAAAAAAAATTAAATGAATTCTTACCTACTACAAGAAATATTTATTTGAATAAGATAACATCCAACGACATAGCTGCCAACCTCAAGGATTCAGAAATAGTACAATTTTCAAAATGAGTAAGATTGTGCGTAAACGAGTCGCTGCATTTCACGTGTTGTGTATATGTAAATGCCATAAAACTAAAACACTTTAAAAATACTACATTGTGAACATGTCAAAATGTTGTATGCAAAATAAATTTAGAACATGCTGAGTAATTAATAAAATTAGCTACAATTTTGACTACTATTCGTATGTTGTGTTCATGGCTAAAATTAGATGGCCTCCCTAGGGCTATTATAAAGAAAACAAAAACAGGGAAATTACTGAACGTATTTTACAGTAGGCTTAATTTGTTGTACCATGATAAAAACTATTTTAATTTTAATATTCATACAAATCTTAACAAACCAATGGGTAGTTTTGGTTTCTGCAAGTTTACAAACTTTACTACCGATTTCAATACACCAATTCATAGGCCCATACATCACAATTTCTGGTAACACAGCTTTTAAATTCTCGTTCACAGTTGTATAAATGCACGAAAAATTCTTACAGAGTGCAAATTAGGTAATTGAATCACACTTGGCACATCTAACCACAACTCTCCGACACTGAGAATACTGTGGATTTGAAAAATATATCGTACATTGTTGAATGTGCAGATGTGAGAGTATTTAATCTCTTATACAATATTTATACCACATACATTACATTTTTGAACAGTTTTTAACATGCGCACAGTTTGGCAATTACTGTATATAAAAACGTAACTGTAAAAACCGTAAAGTTGTACTTCCCAGACATGAAACTTGCAATATTCCTATGTTTCACGACTATTAAATATGTGACGTCGATACAAGTACCGGCACTAAAATACACAGCCACAATAACAAAATTATACATTTCTGCTTTGCAAAAACCATGTTTACAAACACTACGCAACTACGGCGTACACTTCCATATTTGCTGGGAAAATAAGAATTAAACTAGAGTTTCCTTCAGTTCACAAGGTTTGATGCGTGTTCTTGGGCAATTACTACACGGAAACGATAAACTGGAAAAACACTTCAAATTAAAACAGTCTCGTGACTTTTGTTTGCACGAGTCACGATGGCCATTTCGCCAGTAAGACAACTACAATCGATCGGGTGTGTTCGGCAATGTCCGGGTTACGTTCGTACGATGCGTGAATAATACGGTATTCTGTAGTGAATAATATTGTACAAAGGCTATAAATGAAGCACTCTATTACCCGAAACTACGGTAGTACAGTTTTCCTTATTATACATGATACTGTAAGTCAGATCTACATATCACATGTTCGGTACCGACATTACAAGACTTCAGTACCAGATTTCTTAATATGAATTAACCAAATGGGGTAAAAAAATTGAAAAGTTTGAAAATCGTACAATAAATCACACGAATCGTACAACCGTACAACAGGGCACAAAATCGTACATTGCACGGGAAAATCATAAGAGTTGGCAGCTATGCAACGATTACACTGTTACGTCTGAAGAGTCCCATTACTAAGAGTATTACTGTACAGGTCTAGAAAATAAAATTTTTGGGTGATGAAAACATTTTAGTTCCCTATAATGTATTTTGGTATAGTAAAACTGATCCTGTAAATTATTGTTACAATGTACTGCACTACCACCGATCCAACAGTTTTGCTATAAAAACTGGCAAGCCTATGAACATATGATTTATTATAAAACAATGAAGTTGCTCACTGCTTCTTGATCTCGTTTCCTTCTATAAAGGAATACAATTATAATTGTTTATTGATTACAGTATAGTAAAAAATACATCACCATGCTTATAGTGTATGGAAAAGCAAGATGACAAGCAAGGACACAAATACTCAATGGTCAATAAAATCAGAACTACCTATCAAAATTCAATGGAACTTTTTTTCGAGAAGATATTTTGTAATTGGATGTTTATTTATACAGCACTAGGCGGAAATTACAAATAAAATATTAAAAACCTTTTTCAGAAAAACAAGAGCTTAGAACCACAAAAATAGTAAAAATAGAAAAGTTCTAATTTTACAGATTTTAATATGATAATATCGAAGTCTCAACAATAACTGAATTTGGAAAATTCTCCAATTTTGATTTTAAATAATTTTAACATCTGTAAATCCCTGCACAAGATGTTTTCGAATAGGAAAATTATTTAAAAACCAAAATGTGATAATTTTTTAAATTCTATTATTATAGCTACCTGGATACTATCCAATAAAAAAATTAAAAATGAAGTTTTAAGTTTTTACAGATTTTATTGTTTCAAACCCTTAATTTTATAAAATCAGTATTTCATTTTTTTCTTACTGGAAACCAAAGTACTGCCTAGTGCTGTAAAAATTTACAGTTAATAATAATACATATACTCAACCAACAAGTCCCATCAAATTATAAGCAGACTTAGTATAGATTTTTATCAATGATCGAGTATTCCAGTCGTTTGCTCGACATCTTACACATTTCCATACCCCTCAAGCTATGGTACTATGAGTTTGTTTGGAAGCAGTGGCATATGTGACATCATCCTCACGGTGTTCATGTCGCTATTGAGATGTGCAGTCACTGTCTTATATGACCATGAGTGTAATGACAAATTTACACCTGTGCGTAAGTTGCATTCGAATATAAGACTTTGATAGTAGCATTTCTGCACTAAATCACGAGAAGGAACAGCTGATTTTGCACAAACAATGTTGAAAAACTGTATATCAACATGGATTGTACATTTTCTGTATATTAATTAACACGTCTTCTAACGTTTGGCATCTATGAATGACTGTTTGTTGACAGCAGTATTGAATTTACTTTTGCATCCTTGCTGCTGGTCACATTCAGGCTGCTAAAGATGTCGTAACGGCAACAGAAGACAGCATATACAGTTGTGGATCCATGAATGTGCCTTAAATTCAATGTACTAGCAGGCCTATAAAGTATTGTTATAACATCAGTTTTGAACGATCCTGTATTGTATAGGCAGTATATTGTTGCGTGCCATGTACCTTGAGGCCGGTGGTCGGTGGCTGTTTCGTAACACTTTGTGGACTGGCCCTTGGCTCATAGGCTGGGCGGCTACATGACGGATGTCACGCCGAAGCTACATCATAGATACCTGTCTCAACTGTGTCTTAACCCTACGAGGGCGGCCTACGTGACTCAAGTCACATCCGAAATATGATGAAATGTCTATGTTTAGACCCATATAATTCGGGGAACCCCTGGAGTTTGGCCGGAGTATAAAAAGGTAGAATCGGCACATTTGGGGAGAGTTCGCTATTGGTCGTGCTAGAGGAAGGTGCTACGCTTGTGGGGAGAGACTGGTGAAGACATCTTGGTGACATCAGAGACTACTGTGAGGCGGCAGGCGGTAGGCGGCAACCTTCGGAGGAGTGTTCGGTGAAACAAGAGGACTGCTGCGGCGGGCTGCCGAGCGAAGAAGAGGTGCGCAACGAGAGTCGAACCGAAGATCTCAAGAGTGAAGACAGCGGTGCACTCTGAGTGCTGCGCAGCGAACGGCGATTCATCACCACTGCGGACTATTAAGGCTGTACACTGTCACTACTGGAGAGCCTGTTGACTGGATACATGACTGAATTTTTATTGTGATTTGTAGTGTTTAATTAATTGATGGTAGACATTTTTTGTGCTTTGATTGTCGAAGTTAATTAACGTGTCTGTGACACAGGAGTAATTGTGTGCATAACTAATTGTGTTGTGAAAGTTATAGTTGATTGCTATTTCGTGTTTTTGTAAGCTTTGCGAGCTAGTAAATCAATAACTTAATTACACTCTTTTATTTATAATAACAAGACCTGTATCCCAAAAGAACTCATAGGAATTGCCCACATATAAAGTTTTTGTTCAAACTTGTAACAATATGATAAAGTGAGCATTCAAAAAAAGCCCTTATTTACTTCTATTTTAAGCTAGCTTATGTGTTTCTGCTGCAAGTAAATACTGCCACGTGCTTTTACTTACATATGCATGTACAATGCTGAAGCCGATAAATGTTATCTACAATATCTACTCATTAAATACATTGGGGTTGAATAATTATTGCAATATTCAATAGTAGTCCTAGAAATAAAAACCTGCAAGTTGATGTCCACATAATGTGGGTTTCAGTGCATTGACTCTTAATTTCTTCAACACACATTATTGCAGTTATGAAAACATAATGTGAGCATGTTATATTAGAATTTGAAACACAAATTCACAACACTGACAAACTCACAACACGTTATTCAAATGGTTAAGTTCCATTCAATTGCCTTACCATGTCCAATGATACAATCCCAGCAATAATAATAATAAATAACGCACTTGCTTAACATGTGAAACAGAAAATAATTGATGTTTCTTGGCAACATGTAATTCGAAATAAAAAGGTTGGCAATTGTTAAATGTATCAATTCTCATAATACCAGTTACTTAACAGTATTTTCCAACGTTATTCATAAATGGACATTTCTAATACTTTTGAGTGCATTAAAACAATCCACATTGATTGCACACTAGACAAACAGTGAATGAACTGTGCTTTATCCTCCTAGTGAAGCTAACGCAGCTGGCAATCTCTCGGTGGAATTTTTAACTACAGCTCTGTACTGCACACCTAACCTGACCCAATACAACAAATACCAGTATTTAAGAAATGAGAGAGAGAAATTATCTCATCCACCTTAGCAGCACGCACACAGTGCAGGTTAGATAAGCTACATCTTTACTCTCTTCAGTTTGTATTTTATTTACTGCTGATTGAGGCCAGCTGCACAATTAAGGTAGACAAGTTCACATTAACAAATTCTCTAACGGAAGTAACAGAACATAAAATTTGTTGAAAAAGGAGGAAAGAGTTATGTTTATGTTGCCAAGAGTGGCAGTTACCTAAATCCGGAGCCTGTGCAATACTACAGATTGAGATGTATATGCAGAATTTCAGATACATTTACTGAACATGATGAAAAAATTTGAAATTTGTGATTACATAAATAGTTTATTTTTAATTATTTCAAAACTTTGCAAATTAATAAAACCAAGGTATAAGTCAATAAGTTGTAGCAAAAATATGTTACTTCCTTGCCAAAACAAGTTTTATCTTAGTTATGAGCCTGTTTACCCTTCACACTGCTGTCAAAATGTGTTTATTTTATTTACATTGCCTTTCCTATGATATAGAGAAATAAACACTGAACCAGACAGGTGTTTAAGAGTGTTAATGGAATTAACAGTTTTTTGAAAGTCAATATAAAAAATGATGAAGTACCAATTCTTAGATAATAATATTTGTCAACTTTATAAATATGGTAATCATGTTACATGCATTATGTATTCATTAATGATGCTGTATCTTTGCTAGGCATTATTAGAGTCCTTTCACAACATCTATACAGAAACAATATGCAGAGATGTAACAGTTAATGGTGCGATGCTAAGATGTTGAAAGTGCAAAATTTGTCCATTTTATAGTTGTAAAACTGTACTTTCTGTTTGTGTCACGATGACAACATAAAAATGTTTCAACAGTTTTTATGGAGGTGAGAAATCTGATGTAAGCACTTTTCCATTACTTGTTGAAATTATTTTATTAAAATCACATAGTTTCCAATTATTTATTTTTAGTCCTCTTATGGGTACACTAATATGTAAAAACAGTAATCTTTTCATAGTTACAAATGCTGTACGGTACCTACTTACAAAATTAATTTTTATATTTTTTTTAAGTAACTATAATTACTTGTTCATAATTGAGGCGGTCTACGGCAAAAGGGCAGATATGCCAAAATAGTATTCTGAGATAATCGAATTCAAATATGTCAATTTGCATTTGCTCACTACTTATATTGAATAACCTATAATACTGCATTTTAAAAGCAACTTTGATGTATCGTCTATGAAGAAGGACCATAATAAACGTGTCAAAGATTATATACATATGTATTTAGACATTGTTAAAAAATGTTTGCATGTGCCCTTTTTCCACAGAACATTATTTTTATTACAATAATAGTATATATATTTTTAAAACAGCATTGGTGTATTGTCTGTATAGAAGGACCATAATAAAATAGTTCAAAGATTATATGCATATGTATTTAGACATTGTTAAAAAAATTTCTATGTGCCCTTTTTTCACCGAACATTATTTTCAGTAAGTACAATCATATTATATGTTTTTATGCTTTACTCAATGTGATGGCCTTCACCATTGTATGTACATAGTTATGTCTTAGATTACAAAAACAAATGTGATAAAACATTCTCAAAATACGTCATCAACATAATAAGATATTTACATTAACAAGGTTCTATGTTATTAGCATTTATACTGGGAACTCTAGTGTACAAAATATTACTTGTAGCTAATAACCATTACTTGAATAAAGGCAAATAACATGTAAACAAATATGGATATCCAATTTTGCTAGTGTTTACACATTGGAACTGAAATCATCCGTAAGACTATTCTGAAACATTCAACTTGTCCTCTATTCAGTCTGTATCTTCTTGTGGTAAAAATTTGTACAAGCTGCACACATCTGCTGCTTTCAGCTCCGAAACGTTTTGATATGGAGAAATATCAACTTGAATGTTTCTTACATTTTCAAAATGCCGTTTCCAAATCCTAAACGCGCTATACACTTCAAAGTAACTGCAGGAAGCCAAAACCATTCCATTTGTATCAAATTTCAAAATGCAATATTTCATAAGAGTAAAGGTGTTTGTTGCTGATGTAGGTTTCTTAAGAAAGTAAGGTGACAATGCTTTGTCCCAC
>PNEQ01035211.1:19406-39699 GCA_003012365.1 Medauroidea extradentata | reverse complement strand
GGGTAGTACAGCGACGAAGCTATCTGGGGGCAGTACAGAGACGAAGCTATCAGTGGGAGTACAGTAACGAAGTTATCAGTGGCAGTACAGTAACGAAGCTATCAGGGGGTAGTACGAACACGAAGCTATCAGGGGGTAGTACGAACACGAAGCTATCAAGGGTCAAGGGGGCAGTACAGCCACGAAGCTATCAGAGGGTAGTACAGCGACGAAGCTATCTGGGGGCAGTACAGAGACGAAGCTATCAGTGGGAGTACAGTAACGAAGTTATCAATGGCAGTACAGTAACGAAGCTATCAGGGGGTAGTACGAACACGAAGCTATCAAGGGGGCAGTACAGCCACGAAGCTATCAGAGGGTAGTACAGCGACGAAGCTATCTGGGGGCAGTACAGAGACGAAGCTATCAGTGGGAGTACAGTAACGAAGTTATCAGTGGCAGTACAGTAACGAAGCTATCAGGGGGTAGTACGAACACGAAGCTATCAAGGGGCCAGTACAGCCACGAAGCTATCAGAGGGTAGTACAGCGACGAAGCTATCTGGGTGAGTACAGACACGAAGCTATCAGAGGGTAGTACAGTCACGAAGCTATCTGGGGGCATTACAGAGACGAAGCTGTCAGGGGGAGTACAGAAAGGAAGCTATAAGGGGGTAGTAAAGCCACGAAGCTATCAGGTGGTAGTACAGCAACGAAGCTATTTGGGGGCAGTACAGAGACGAAGCTATCAGAGGGAGTACAGTAAGGAAGCTATCAGGGATTAGTACAGCCACGAAGTTATCTGAGGAAGTACAGTAACGAATCTATCGGGGGGCAGTACAGCGACGAATCTATCTGAGGGAGTACAGTAACGAATCTTAAGGGGGCAGTACAACGACAAAGCTATCAGGGGGTAGTACAGCGACGAAGCTATCAGGAAGAGTACAGACACGAAGCTATCAGGGGGTAGTACAGCGACGAAGCTTTCAAGGGGTAGTACAGCGATGAAGCTATTAGGGGGCCAGTACAGCGACGTTCGGAGATGAGTGTGTGTGTGAGAAAGTGCAAGAGAGGATTATTGGGAACTTTGATTCGTCTGTAGGACTCGTGTTAATATTGAGAATACGTTTCGTGTGGTGTAAATATCAGGACTAAGACATTTGTCTGCAAGAAAATAAATTGTGGAAGGTTCATAAAATGGATTTGGCACTGACCCTTTTTATAATTTTTTTTTGTACTGTGTACAAAACATTTTGCTGTCACCCCAAAAAAAATTGTAGTCGTAAAAAAATAATGTTGTGTTTGTCTGAAAATAATTTAGCATTGACAATTTAGGTACTTAGCGCAAAATTTTCCTTTCAACGCGAGCACTATTGAAAATAAATTAAACATATTATTTTGCAGTTGTGTTATATACGTACTGTAGATATTGAGCGATATTGTACAGGATGTCCATGAGGAGTATTGTCACTGTAAAACGCATTATACGGAAGGAAATTGGGACTAGTAGGGGGGGGGGGGAGCGAAGGAAGTCACCCTGCAATATTGCCATGTTAGTAGGAATGTAGCAGTGTTTGGTTGAAGAATGCATTTTGTAGTACGACACAAGTGTGATGTGGCCTGGCCTTCTAGATCCCCAGACCTCAGCATGTATGATTTATAATTTTTGTGGGGGCATTTAAGAGTGCGTGGTAGATAAATAAACGCTGAAAACATCCACTGATTTCTACGCTTTTTTCGAAGCCAATACGGATAAAGTACTCAAATGACAATCCTAGACAATGGTATTTACCAACTTTATAAGTAAATATTTATCAGAATTACTAATTCGTTACGCGTGATCTCTTGCGCCGCAGTTAAATACATGAGGTTCCGGCGTCAGATATTGTGCCTCAGAAGTTCGTAACACTGGAAACAATTTTGTTTAAAACGTTGGCTTAAACTATTGTCTATGATTGCTATTGTTTGATTTTCGCAAATTGGCTTCAGGAAACCAACAGTTATAGATTTATTATTTTAGCGTTGAATTATGAACCACACCCTCTTAAGAGTCTAGTAAGTCACCTCTTTTGCTAAACTTCATCAATTTCCGTTTATTAAATGAAGTCAGGGGTGAATCATCTGCAGTGTCTCTTAACAGAAACACTACACTTTACGTTTAGGTATGTATTTATGGACTTAATTGATACCAGCGGTTACTTAGTCTTTATAACGTGGCGAGGAACAGGCAGTTCCTTAAATTTTGAATTAGCTTAATTATTTAAAAACTTACGCTTCAATATTTTCAGTATAATGTAAATGTAATTAGCTCAATCTCTGTTGAATTAGTTTCAGATTAATCTCTAAGGTCCTAAATACACGGTACCTAAAACCGTAACCGATTTTAGACCATCCTCTGTTATATTAACCCTTTTCTCTACGGTAACAAAAATTATGAAGTCTGCGAGGTTTTGGGCATCGTGTATTTGTAGCCTTAGAGATACGGCTATTTAAAGAAACCAACACCGTACTTTGAAAGCTTAGAGTAAATATAGGGTAGAGGGAGTATCCTCTATACATCTGCATACGAAACTGTGTGTTCAACATGTCACGTGACTTTAGTGAAATATGCGCGGGTGATTTG
This sequence comes from Medauroidea extradentata, assembly GCA_003012365.1. NCBI lineage: Eukaryota > Metazoa > Arthropoda > Insecta > Phasmatodea > Phasmatidae > Medauroidea > Medauroidea extradentata. Next base: position 37,098 of record PNEQ01035211.1, on the reverse strand, counting down.
AAATAATGAGAGGCAAGATAATTGCTTAGTGATCACATCTATGTTGGGTTATTTTGGTCCCTTATGAACATATTAACTAAGGAGAACATACTACCATATTATCGCATAGTATAATTGCGTAGAAATTTCAGAACGACAAATGTAAACAATGTTTGCCACGTTACTGTTTTCCTTAACCCAGCTGTTTTTAGTAAACAGTAAATATTATCTACATACTTACTATAAGGTTTTGAGCCGAGATCTTGGTGACACTACATGACTAAATATATATTCTGGAAGGTACGCCATGAGTTTCAAACAACACGACTGCATTTTTACGCCGATAAAACATAAATAAACGACACCCAACTCTCGAGACCATGTTGGACATACATTTGTGACGTCATGTTCTCTCTACTTTATATTACCTCTATGTTTGAATGACTTGAAGGATGACATTTACAGGAAGGGTGGAGCTCGTCAGTGTGGAGAATCAGGAACGAACGTAGGGGGAGTTTCGTGACCAGAATATAAACTACCATCAGGGAAGTTGGACCTCAACTTGATGATATAATCTTTGCCACATAAAAGCAATGACATGTTCCTACGATCATTTTCACGTACGTTCAATTGTATTCGTAAACGTTCATATTTAAAGCAGTTTCATAATTAAAATATTCCTCGCGGTCATCTTGTATAAGTTTTTTAATGTACAGGGATACTGTGTGGAAAACGTTATTACTTTACAAAATAATAAGTACTTAAACTATGTTTACCAATTTTATTTATAAACATCTTGGTTGCAGCATGATTTTAGGCCCGACCAAATTTTTTTTTAAAATGATTTTGCGCTATTTTTTTTATATTATTCTTCAACGTCATGAGTCACTGCAGAGAAGTTGGGTAAATGGAAAGAGAAATTTACAATTTTATAATATCGGCGCATTAAAAGTAAGTCACTGAGAAACAGGTTATATTCACATTGTTCGTTAAAAACTATATGTTAACCACTTGTGATTGCACGTGAGTCTACATTCCGAGAAGCTGGTCTATCAAAAAGCCACTAAAACTTTGCTAACAAATTAACACCATTAACAAAACTGAATTAACGGTACAGATTTGACACTATAAGGTGATTTTCTGACCTTGCACTGCTTACCTAATCACCTACGACAAAAAAGTCCACAGCTGTACCGCATTATTGCTCAATATTCTAAAATTACGTCTGATGAAGTATTTCATGCGACTGATTCAATAACTTTGAGTTCAATAAAATCATAGGGCGCTTCTTGTGGAACTTCTTACAGTGAATGTACACAACATATTATGATTAAAATAATATCAATAATTGTGTACTTTTTATCATTCCGAAAATGGTTTCTCTCAGATTTAAATAAATCATTCATCCAGTAGTTAAGTCTCATTTAGTTAATACAACAAATTTGGGCATTTAATACAGATGCACAACTCCACTACAGTATTAAAATATTTTATAATTCCTATAAAATTGTATAATCAAAATTATCAGTTTTCCACTAGGTGGTTACAGGATAGTATTCTAGCTAGCAGTCACTTTCTTTTTCGTTTCAGTTCGAGAAGGATTTTTTAGTGTAGTTATACTTACGTAATGAGCTCTACGTCAACGGTTCTCGTAAACCAGGGCTGTTGATGGGCAATAAAGACGTGATTATCTTGTTTAGAAACAGGTTTTGTTTTGTGACAAGTAGGTCTACTTCCCTAGTTACGCTACTGGCAAACGGATCTACGTTCCTGTTATCATTAGTGCCTTAATTTAGCACTTCACTTAACACGTCAGGACAAACTGAAGGTCAACAGCATTCGTGATAACTATACTAACAAGGTTATCGTAGCTTCAGCTCAAGCCGATGTTACCACCGATGCTGTTTGGAAAGAACTGAAACGAAATGCGAACGTTAATATCAAAACAATCTTTTAATATGTTAAGGCTTTATTGTTTTGCGACCACCAAATGCATAATTTAAGCAAATTAAATCCAGCCGCGTGGCTGACACGATCAACTTAAAGGGGCAATCGTAACCTGGTTTCGTACATAGATTCCGAGGTTCCACAATGGCAGACCCGTCGCAGAAAAGCGACACTGCGAAAATAATACCCTTGTAGGGAATCTGTGAAAATTAATCAAGGATTAACGCACAACTATGAGAATATTCCATGTCTTATGTGCTGACACTGATAAGTCGTTCTGTTCCCTAGATCATAAAGCTGGGTTTGTGTACGCAGAATCAAATCTAGGCCTTCCTTCGCCCGGGACAAGAATTGCGATTTGTCCCCTCCCCCCTGCCCCATTTTTCCATTAGTCAAATCAACCCAACAGTAATAAATGTATCTTGCATATGTTGTTATGCGCTTGCGTAAATAACAGTATAACATTTTAGTACAAATACATCAAACCTGTACTTACTAGCTATCATTAGCTGTGTTCTAAGTGTGCATTCTAATTATAAATACTGTGTTTATATCATTACATGGTGTTCAAGGTTGATAAAAATACAAAACTAGTAAAAGTCTAAATATTGATACATATTTATCTTTTTACACTCATTTACATTTCATTCCCAAGTAAAAATTGTTGGCACCGCAAGCTCCCCTTCTGACCCATCGCCAAGGGCAGTCTGCCCCCCCCCCTTTTGCCGCCCCTAGATCCGCCTTGTTGTACGAGGAGATTACCGAGTGTTTCTTGTGGCCAGCTCGCTCGCCAGACTTGACTATGCCTGGGATGTATTATCGCTGATAATCTCTCATTGTGTTCATATCTCTCAGGTCTGCAGCAATATTATGGTCGTTTTGGGAGACCACACACATACTAGAGGACAACTGCTGTATTCTTAATTTCTGTTTTGTGCTGTCCTACTGACGTCATAGTCCGTCCTTCGTCAATAACGAGCATAAACACAGAAACATATAAGATAAGTAAATTACCTATAGGCACACGAAATTAAAGTAATTAACCCGTATTTGGCGCGTGAACATTATAATGTTCTATCATACCACATAAAATTAGTATTTTCCTTAAACGTGCTACTTTTGATAAACTTCAGTGAGATATGTACAATAAGTTATTGTAAATTTCTTCGTTGTATGTGTGGCCTCAGTACTCCTGTAAGCACGTGTGGTACAGGTCCAAACAATTTTTGCAGTGTAGCCTACGTATGTATCTGACGGCATTCTCTTGCAATCTAATAATGCGACAGATTCCATTGTTCCTTTATTTGACAGATTTACTGCTTCAACTCCCGTAGGAATTATTTTTAGTTCAAACAATTTTAAATACTGATTTTCACGTGTGGATTCCTCTCTAACAGATTACTGTAAGACATAGTTTGTACAGTGTTTCAAATCCCATTTTCTGCAGGTAATAGCCTCACTAGCTTGCGTATCTTGCAAGTGAGCACGGTAGACTAGGACGACGGCATATTTACACAGAAGGAACGTATGTGCCGATCGATTAAGGCCACATGTACAATCCTCGACCAATGCTCTATATTCTCTCTCAACACTTTTCTTAACCTATTGTCCGCTGTGCCAGAAACCCTACCTTCCCCACCTGTCACTTCCGAGCAAATAGGATTTCAGGTGTTACGGTTTAACCCTTCGGCCGCAACGGCTTCGCACGACATAATGTTTTTCTTCGGCAAAAATTCCCCGGGTGTGAAGGAACGGTAGCCATGTTGAATTATTTTATTTGCTGAGAAGTAAAATTTAATATTTGCGATTATAGCGTGCACTGTACAAATAGTTTTAAAAAAATTTAATACGTATCAACCTAAACACAGTACGGCACAGCTACCACACTTATGTCTTGTAAATGTGCAAACTTTTACAGTTGTTACAATACAAGTCTGGTAATTTTAGTATACATTTGACTGTTTTACAGAAAAGTTAATAAGTGCTACCAACGTGGCCTGGGAAACAATCCTACCATACCTACATTCTTAGCGCTGCTATAAGAACGTGTGGCAAATTTACTAACTATTTTTATTTAGAGTGTGGCTTCTATTTGTCTTTCGGTACAGTGCAAGCCTAAAATTTGAACTTTTTACTTATATTTATTTAGGTCGCAATCAGTCAAGAAAATTTTTTTTATGTAGTTAATTTGCTTGACTATTCCGGCCTAAATTTACGTTAGACGTTCAACTGCGATACTGGCACTGCAGCGCAGGATAAACAGAATTAAAGCTACAATCGTAAATTTCACATTTTTTCTTCAAAGAATTTAAAGAAGCGAAAAATAAAATAATCCTATGTGGCAATTGTTGCCTTATCTTAAGGGTGTCCACGTGGCAAAAATTCATAATTTTACATTTACACGACATAGAGTTTGTTTTATATACGTTACTATAGACTACATTTTCCACTTGTAAAAATTTTTCAGCTCTCACAGTTCTGCCATAGCAGCATACCAAAGTCAGAATTCGCAAGTTACGGGAACGTAGTAATAACATAAACCAAGTGTCTTACTCGAATTAAATAATTTACGCTGATTATACATATAACGGGCAATATGTTAAAATATTTAAAAACATACAACAGTCCTTTTGTATTTTTTTAATTGCCAAAAAAAAGGAAATTTTTATTTATTTTCAAATTTTTTTTAAGTACAAAGGAATTTCATTGTGTGTTAATAAATGTTTTAGCATATTGTCCATATTATCTCATTTCAGTGTATAAATAATTTCATTCGAGTAAAACACTTGGTTTTTGTTTTTACCATGTCCCCGTAACTTGCAAATTTTGACTTTGTCATGTCAGTATGGGAAAACTACGAGAGTTAAAAAAATTTTACAATTGGAAAATGTAGTCACAAGTAACGCAAAGCGATCACTATGTCTCGCAAATATAAAATTATGCTGCCCTTGAAGGGGCGATTCACTGAAAATTTTAATTGTTTTAAAATTTTAGGCATATATTGTGACTATTTTTTACTGTGACGAAAATGTTTTAGCCGTCTTAGTTTTTGTATTATACCATATTAAAGTCAAAATTAGCAAAAATGGTTTTATTCATTAAAGTAGAACCAACTTACCTAACAAATTGAAAAAAAAAATAATCACTCTGGAAACAGTGCCGTGGACTATGACATGACATTGTAAAAACCAAAATTTATTGGTTTTTTGCATTTTTAATTTTTTTTAATTTGGTACTTTTTATTTTAAAATGATTATTATTTTTTTTTTTTAATACAAAAGTCAATGTGGTTTGTAAACATGTGCCATAGTCCAGTTTCGGTAAGTAAGTTGGTTTTCCTTTAATGCATAATTTTTTTTTTGCAAATTTTGACATTAATATGGTATAATAAAAAACTGTGTAAGCTAAAAAGATTTCATCACAAAAATATCAGTGTATTCCTACAAAACAAACCATATCTTGTGCAAATAAAATAACATTAAAACGATTAGAATTTTCAGTGGACCGTTTCCGAGGGAGAGAGAGAGGTGCTAAATTTTAGCTATACATTTTTTGCAATAACATTAAAATATTTTTGGTGAATTCTGCAATGTTGAGGCGTAGAAGATATTTGTGATGAATTTTGGAGATCATAATAGTTTTATTTGTTCATCTTATGTTGTACATATAATAGTTCTTTGAAAATTAACCTACAATTCCCTTGCAATAATTCTGCGTGAGAAATTAATGAAAAATTTCCTATTTTTTATGTCGAGCAGTTTATCCAGAATATATCCTATGTCTTGTTAAAGAGAAAATTTTGATAATATAATTTGAATAATGTTATGGCTCGAGAATTTAAAATATAAAAATATATCTAGGACTCACACTTAATGCCCTGCTCGCTTGTTTGTCGTATGTACGCCAATAAAACCAATTGATATACCAAACTGAAAAAGTTAAGAGTGAATAACGATGCTGTGAGTTACAAGGTCTCATATATCTAACCAAAAAAAATTGTGTATTTTTAAAATATTCTTGAATTATTAAAATTTTTATATCAAATTTCTAAATTTTTTAACACAAAAAATATAGGCCTATATATATTTTTTTGTGTATGAGACCTTGTAGCATGCATCATCGTTAGTTAATTTAAATGTTTTTTTTTTCAGTTCGGTATGTCAGTTGGTTTTAGTGGCGTGTATAAAACCGTAAAATGAAAATTTTGACGTTTACGAGACGTTACGTAAAAACTATGAGAGATTAAATAATTTCCATAAGAGCCAAATTGTCACAATTGATTTCTAGAGTGAGAAAAAATATCCGTTACAAATATTAAAATAAGAAATGACATTGAAAATTGCAATAGACCGTGCTCTTAAGTGCGGAACGATGTTGAGGAAATCCTCTTAGGCCGTGTCTCTATTTACAGAGTACTCTGTTGAGAGAGTACTCTTACTCATAACACCAAGAGAAGTACTCTTTGTTTGCTCTCTGGTGCTCTCTCTCTCTCTCTCTCTCTCTCTCTCTCTCTCCAGTTGACAATGCTCTCTCGTATTTGCAAAGAAACGATGCAAGGGTTACTAGTGCGTAAATTTTGTTAATAAAAGTTATAAACATAAGTTAAATACATTTGTGGGCGATTCAATTAATTTTTAAACTTACCGGCATCGTATTTCAAGCAGGGACTAGCTGTTTCTAGGCGATGCCAAAATTTTTTATTTTGCGTATTTAAACGCATGATAGGCCCGAAAATGCTAACTGAATTTCTCACCCTAGTTAACTGTTAACTGTAAATAATTATTTACGTATAAACATTGACATTTTTGCAACATAAAACGCACGTTTCTTCAGTAACCTCAAACAATAGTTATTATCAAGATGGCGTACGCCAGAGAGCAAGGGAGTTTTTTTTTTCGTACTCCCGGCGAATAATTGAGACAGGCACAGAGTGCTGGTGTAGTTGTGACGTATTTGCAAAGCGAGAGCACGAAAGAGCACACTTAGGGGGAATTGAGCTTAAAGCATGGATAACTAGAGATAGCTTGGTGCCTTTGTTGAGAAACCTACATCTAGCGATAGGCAAAATATACGAAAACCGCTACAAAATAATTAATGTTGCGACATTCATTTGTAAAAACCTTGAGAAATGAGATTTATAGACTACTGAATCTTTTACAATCAATACACAACAGATTAATTTTTATTCATTCTTAAAATTACTGGAAAACGAAAATGCCAAGACAATGTAAACAGAACACGTAAACAAACTCTTGTTTTACACGAAAATGAACGAGAATCGATGGATGCTGGTAATATGCGACAGTGAATCATTCTCCATATGCTTCTTTAAATGTGAGTGATATTTAAATACAATATGCTTACCGCTATGTAGTAATAAGTATGAAACTTGTTTCGATCGGTGCCCATCAACAGCTGATTAGATCTAGGAATCACTTCACAGCATGGAAAGGGATAGGCAATCAGTTTCCTAGTTGTTATCTATGCTCTAAGGCCTTAGTTCCGCGTTTCCAATTGCAGTATATGAACATGTCCAGTTCGCATCATATCTACCTTTCTTGTAGCAGATTCCTGGCGGTGATACAGAACACTAAACTCTCACAGCCGACTGCAGCTGCAATCACGGACGTTTGCCAGGCCAAGGTTAATTCAACTACAGGTTAGAAAGAAAATGCTAACCCTTACGGGAGAGTTTGGCACAGGGAAAATTTCTGCCGCTAGTTTCGCTGTAATAAGAGACCAGAAACATAAGGAACTGTAGTAACTAAATATAAATAGGTTTGGAAATGGCAGAAGACATTTAACTTGATTTTAAATTGAAAGTAAACCAATTTCGCGTTTTAAATTATAAACTTAATGTGAATTTTAAACGTTTGTTGCAATAGGAGTTTACAATTTGAATTTGTTGGTTTGTGGGCATGTTTTACTGACCGGACCTGTGTTCAATAACAAAGTACAAAAAGAACAAGGAAAAAAAAAAAACAAAAAACCACACAATAAATAAAAATAAAATACGATAGAATTCCTTTGGGTTTGTTTTTTTATATTTATTGTGTGTGATTAATATTTGTTTTCATGTTCTGGTTATTTTTTGTACTTTGTCATTCAACACAGGTTTGACCAGCAAAACATGAGCAATGGCGTGTGTCCACAAACCAATTAATTCCTATCAACTTAATGTAATTTTTAATTCAGGAAAGCTCTGGCATTGGTCAGTTTACACCAATTACCGATACCAGCGCTCAAGCGGCAGAAATGTTCCGTGTGCCAAACATTTAGCACTGATCTTTGTAACGTTTACTAGTATTAAGCTTAGCCAGGCTCCGTGTAAAACGTTCACTACCGCCAGTACAGACCTGGGGGATGCATGAACTTACCTCAATTAAGTATCACTATATGCTCTGTGCACCTACGGAGTCAAGAGAGACAGAGAGAGATATTTGGTCAGCGCTTAACATCGAGGTCTTTAGCACTGGTGAAGGATGACATGATGTGAGTATGGATCAGTGCCGGGATGAAAGGGCGGGGGAAACGGGAGATCTCCGAGAAAACCCGCCGACCAGCGGCATCAACTGGCACGATTCCTACATGTGAAAATCCGGGGACCGACCCCGTCGAGAATCGAACCCAGATCGCCTTTGTGGGATGAGAGTGTCCCAGCCACAGACGGAAATGTATTAAACTATTTCGAGGTGCCATCACTAAATTGTTCCTGATAGGCGTAGATAGAGCAATTACTTTATTACGTTTACTTATTGGGAACATGTTTAGTGGGCCTACTGTCTCGTAAAAACAAATGATGGTGACACGCTGCAGCACGGCAAATGCACCAGGTTAGAACTTCTAATAACGTCCTCGTGTCATAGCCGAAACCTCACCTCGCTGAAGATAACAGTTGAGCTAGGTTACGCACCACCATGAATAATTTCCGCTACAGTTTAACCGTATTATTACGTGACAATAAACTGCAGATTCTCTACTCTCCATTGTGATGTAACTCTCGCCCTTTTCAACTCCAGTTACGTAACGTGGTTGGCATTTTGTCCTCGAGTGTTGCATACTGGCCCTGAGATGTTACAAAATGTCGCGGACTTTTCAACTGAGGTTAAGTAATATCACTTGCCCTTTACTCGTGAATTACATTACTTATTGCTATTATATTGATTCATTGTTCTCGGTTACTACATGAATTAGCTACGAATTAAACTCAGAGCACAAACATTTTTGCCCACATAGTATTATCAACTTATTACAGTAAAGGATACTGTCAAATTTGAATTATTCCTGAATACTTTCAACATTTTTCAGTTGACAATTAGTGCAATTTACATTGACCTATTAGGCACGGGTTAATTTAAATTACACATAGGCTAACCAGACGTCATCTAATGTCACTTTGCATAGTTACGAATAACCCCATTAGACACTCAAACAATCGAGCATCATGTTTCAGTTGTCACGCGAATCTGTTTAGAGTTATAATTGTCAAAACGTATTTGGTTGGTTTGTAATAAAGTTTTCAGAGTAGGATGAACCTCGAAAAAGGAGAGTACTATCAATTGAAACGTAGGTACTAAACAATCGAATAATATTATTAATTATCAAAATTATGATATTCTTACCGAGTACGATGCATTTACCGAGTACAAAGTATTTACAGATTTGAAAATATATTTACCAAGTAAGAATGCTTACCGAGTACGAGATGTATTTACGCCGACTATACAATGTATTTATACAAAGTACACGATGTATTTACAGCGAGCACGCGATGTTTTTACACAGAGTACGCGATGTATTCATTTCCCAAGTACACGATGCATTATCTGAGGACACGAAGTATTTACCTAGTACGCGATGAATTTATTGAGTGCATGATGCATGTACCAATACACGATGTATGTACCATAAACGATGTATTTACCGAGTAACTTAGACGATACCTAGTAGCTTACACGATGTCGTTACCGACTTACACGACGTAGTTACCGAGTACTATTGAGAAATTTTTATAGATTGAGATAATTTCATCGATTGAGATATTTTTACCGTATTAGGTTAATTCTCTTGAATGAAGTTAATTTACCACTTAATTCACTTTTACGTTTTATGGCTTTTTAAGTTTTACGGAATTTTAAATGTCCGCGAAATGGATTTACTTTTTCCGGACTTTTATGGTATTTTAAAAAAAAATACGGAATTCTATTTTTAACAGCATGTTTTAACTTTATATAGAATTGTTTTTACATTTGACAGTAGTTTTACATCAGTTTTACATTCAAAACCTGTTTAAGTTGATTCGAAATTACACACTACTATTCAAGTATATATGCTGCTAAAAATATACCTGGTGCAATAAATTCCATTAATTATAATTCGTTTTATGTATGTTATGTGTTTTTTATTTGCGATAATTTTCAATTTCGGTATGTTTAGTAATTGTGTATAATTTTTACTTAAGGCTTCTGCCTACCTCGGAGCGCGGCGCGGCGGGAGCAAGGATAGGGTTTTACATGTTAAACTAAATTTGTGTAGATCTGTCACCCTTTGAGATATCGCTTTCGGATGGAAACCATTTTCTGCATTTATAAGAGGAGAATACTGCGACGTAAACGAAAATGTGAAAATAATTTTATGAATACAGGGTTTCGAGTGTTTAATCGGCATGAAAACACTTATTTGCTCATAGTTTTAAGGTTATTGATATAACTTGCTAAAAGATTCCGTAGCAGTGTGGGCCGTATCGTACTGAACAAAAAAAGTCAGTGGTGGCATATATGTAGGTTTGAAAGTGACGGAGATATTTAGGAATATAATTCAACCAGTAATGCCCTATCCTTGCTGCCGCCGGAGCTCTGAGGTAGGCAGAGTCCTTAAGATATTTTTGTACAAATTGGAAAATACTGAAACACCAGTTAATCACCTAGTAGCAGTCAGTCGGTCAACTGACTCTTCAGTTGTTATAAGAGCTCGGCCTCACAGCTGGGCATGTGATTTTCAGCCGGCGTGGTTGGCACGACTGCTCATGTTGGACGATGCTCACATATTACCGCAGTGTTGTGTGTGCGCTCTAGAATGTGGTTTACTGTGTTTCTGCCGACCTCTTGCCTAGCTCGGGCTGCCTGCCCTGCCCTGCCCTGCTACTAACAATGCCAGCCAGGAATAGCAGCTAACAGCTCTAATGTGAGACTTCTAGCCCCGCTAGTCGCCAACTTGACTGGCGAACATCACAGCTACACGCGTGTCCGAGCCACCAGTAGCGGTTTTACAGACATATTAGGAGGGGGGCTCTTACGTGATTTTATTGATTGTAAATATACCAACCAAACATATAAGTAGGTCACAATGTACTTGGATCATCGTAGAACAAAACTCCAGTTTCCTTGAGGCGACTGGACGTACTTCGGCTGTATAATACTGAACACGATTTGGGCCACCTTTAATCTGCCACTGCTAGCCAAGTACTGTAGTCTACTAAGAGCCAGATCTATACTTTCCAGCTGTGAGGAGTCATCTTGCATGCTGCATTGCCATCGCTCTAACACGACTTTACTACTACATTTTTATGTTTTCCGAAAATATAAATAGTTAAAATTGACTTAACTATAGGGTATTTACAAAGTTACCGTTTAAAAGTATGGGCAGTTAGATTTTAACAACGCCGTGTAAAACATAATTTTTTTATACTGCGGGGAGATTAGTCTACTGTCCTCGCTGAAATGATACGGATTTTCCGTACCAAATTCTACTAGTTTTGCTATGTTTACAGGATGGTGATTTGCAGATTTCAATTATCGTGGTAGAGGGCATTACACCAATATAATTAATTAAAAATACGTATTTTCACATTTCTAACCGTAGTTAATTTTAACTTATAAAAATTCACAGGAAAACTTGATATTAGTGTGAAGGTCTCTTTTCTTTTATTTTTTAGGAGGGAGACTCGTGTTACCTCTGACCCCCCCCCCCCCGGCCTGTTTACTGCTGTATGATTTGGACGAATTCGATAAAGTGCTTCTAATTTTGCAACCTAATAAGTCATTAACCTGTCGGAAACAGCATTTCTGTAAACTAATACTCGAGCTTAGCAAGTTTTAGTTACGTATTTGAAAACTAGACAGTGAAGTGCCGAACACAGCAGTTTAATAAATTAAACGTCGTATTTAGCAAGTCGCAGTGCGTAGTGTTTAACCTCAATTTCCCAATAAGGTATTTTCGTAAAGTGAAGAGAATAACGTAACACGTTACCAAATCAAAATTTACAATCAGAATCATGTACGAGAGTGAACGAGTAGTTGCAAAAGTGCATGTGTGACTAATAATATTGACTGGATTAGTTAGCTACTATACGCGCGCCAGTTCTGGGTTCCTGGCGTGTATGCAGTTTTTCGTCGGAAGCGTCGTGTACGCAACAGTAGCAGTAAAACAGTAACAAACTGGTCCCAACTTACGACATTACTCCATCGACATTAAACAGAAAGGAACCAACCCACAGTCAACTGGAACCGAGATCTACAGGGTCAAAGTTTTCGGCGTGTATCTTAAGACTCATATAAATCATTTTTTCTGGGATCTATTTTTCGTCATAAAAATGTGATTTAGTACTTCTTCTTTTTCTAATACGTACTTCGGACCAAATCGTTCTGCGTGGTATGATTATATCTCCAAAGCGATTAATTTGTGGGTTGGTTCCTATCTACTTAAGAGGGCGTGGTACATAATTCAACGCTAAAAGCATTAATCTATAACTATAGAAGCCAATTTGCGAAAATTATACAATAGCAATCCTAGACAATAGTTTTAGCCAACGTTATAAACAAAATTGATTCCAGTGTCACGAACTTCTGAGGCACAATCTCTGACGCCGGAACCTCGTGCATTTAACTGCGGCGCAAGAGATCGCCCGTAACGAATTAGTAATTCCGGATAAATATTTACTCATAACGTTGGAAAATGTCGTTATCTAGGATTGTCATTGAGTATTCTATCCATATTGGCTTCGAGAAAAGTGTAGAAATCAGTCCACTTGGGCTAGTATGTGCGTCGACATGATATCAGCCTCGTAGCATTATTAGGGTCATGCAAAATTCGCGTTATTTTCTGACAGACGACTAGACTCCAAGTGACTATAGGCTGGTTCGACGTCTCCCGCTGGCCTATATTGTCATGACTTGCCGCGGAGAATGCTTACACGGTAGAGAGGCCAATCTCTGTAAAGACGTAACACACGTAAATGACAACACATAAATGTTCGTGGCCAATTGAATCACAGATTATGCTCTAGTATGCATAGGAAAGTGAAGTTTAGTCTGCTACCAAATGGTAGCGCGAATTTTGCATGTCTCTATGCATTATGTATATATTTGCCAATGAATATCGCATACCCGCCAGGGACTCAGATCTGACGCGGACAGTACGACTAGAGAGGGTTTATTGTAGTGTTTTGACTAATATTTTGAGGTGAGAATGGAATCTCAGCCCGCGTGTTAAATTTTATATTTACAAATCATAATGTTTTCATTGGATTTACATAAAAAATATTGTTATAGCGCTTTAACACAGTTCAAATGCTTTCGGCATTAGTCATAAAATGTTGCATGCGAATTTCTTGACGACTCTGTAAAGGAGAAAATTTATTCATAATTTAAAAGTAATAAACGGTTAATTGAGTCTTTAGTATTGGTAAGATGTTATTGTTTTATTACTTAACTAGCTTTGCCCGCGACTTCGTCCGCGTGGAATAGTGTCTTTGGGTAATTATTTCACAATGTTTCCTCTAAATGTACTCCTGCAACTTTGTCTGTCCCTGATGTGTGTATGTGTGTATATGTATAAGGTCCATTTACGCTAACGCTAACTCTCAGTTTAAACTATATTTTACTTTTGATCATAAATTATTGTTATTATTATTATTATTATTTTACACCCTTGCGTGAAACTTTTACAAACTGGGAATGTCATATTTATTTATATCGAATCAACAATGACGATAGTTAACAATGACGATAGTTCCATACAACTTTTCATCCCTCCTTTTAACCCCTTACAACCCTTTTCTCGCATTAAAAAGTAGCCTATGTCCTTCCTCAGGCTCTAGACTATCTGTACACCAAATTTTATTTAAATCGGTTCAGTAGTTTTGGCGTGAAAGCGAGACAGACAGACAGAGTTACTTTCGCATTTATAATATCAGTTAGGATTAGGATAGCGTGATGATAATACACTTACATACGTGTTTCTAAACAACCAAGCAATATAAAAAACACAGTAATTCCAACTCAACATATGATGGCCCCACTCCCCATGCGACTACAGAATTCGTAGTTCAGTTTTTAGCTTCTTACTAACATTTCTTAGTAATAAATATATTCATTCCCTCGTACATATTCTGGTTAGTAGAGTCAAGATTAGCCGCTCACGATTTTCGCGCGCGGGAAACGTGGCGGACGTTGGCATTTGTCTGTGGGCTTTCTCGAGGTATTCCCCTATCAGTGTTGGACAGCTATACTCCATATTGCACTCGCATTATCTGCACGATAACTTTAGGCTTCGCTTTTAACAGGAGTTCTCATCGAGGAAAATTACTCAAACTTAGCATCTTGACTTACAGGTGATGAAGCAATTTGTAAGCGAGGGATAGTCGTCCTTATTGCTAGTGATCTGATCAGGCTCTGATCAGACTCGTCCATCGATTAGACAAAATTGACGGCAGCATCATGTTATGATGTTTAAATATAACACAGCATTCTCATTTAATTATTTCTCTGCCAGTAAATGATGTACGCAAACACACAATTTATGATGAATTAGTTTGCTGATGCTAAAATTGTCACTTTTTAGAATTATAATTGAAGTGTCAGAAAAGTACAAACGATGATAAACATTTTGTAAGTTTTGTTTTAAGTAAAATGTTTGTTAAAGCCCATTGATACGTTTCCCAAAAAATTGAACGAACTTTAATGCTTTTCTGGGAATTTCCTCAAATTTGAAAGACTTATACGTAGAACCTATTATCGTGCAATTTATAGTCTTGTCATGTTATTTCACGAGCATGTTACTTTCCGGCGCATCATGGTCGAAATTGACGAGGAAAAAACCGACGAATAATTCCGACCAGCCCTAGGTTAGACGTAACGAAATGAAGCTTGGTTGGAGCAGCAACGGAATTGGACGTGGATTACAAAACGGGAGCACCCAGGAAAAACCTTAACACGGCAGCTGTCTGCAACACTCTTCAAATGAATATCCCTGTCCACGAGTGAGAGTGAGTGAGAGATTTTGATCAGCGCTTAACATCGAGGTCTCAAAGCGCTGGTGAGCGGTGACATGATGTGAGTATGGAGCAGCGCCGGAATGAAAGGGCGGGGGAAACGGGAGATCCCCGAGAAAACCCGCCGACCAACGGCATCGTCCTGCACGATTCCAACGTGCGATAATCCGGGGACCGACCCCGCCGGGAATCATAACACGGATCGCCTTGGTGGGAGGCGAATGGTATGACCGTTCGGCCATCGCCCCCCCCCCCCCTTATCAAAGAGCAATTGCACAGTCTCTCAATGTCCGGGTTCTCTTTGGACTCTAGCTGTCGTTGTTTATTCGTGCTATGGAAGGTGTAGGATTTTATGTTGAATGAAACCTTATTTTAGGTAAAACTCTCATCAATGGCAAATACCATTATCTAGGATTGTCATCGAGTAATTTATCAATATTGGCTTCAAAAAAATCGTGTAAATCAATTGTTTTTAGCGGTTATTTATCTACCACGCACTCTTACGGGGTATGCAAAGTTAACGTGTCGAGAAAACGACTGGAATATTTAATCGTCAATAAAATCTAAACTACTCGTCTTATTGCAATGAAATTGTTTTGCCGAGTAGGCCTAGATATTTTGTTAGCGAACGTCTATTTATATAGCACTGGACGGTAGTACACTTAGCTTGCGAGTAAAAAATAAAAACTAGTATTTAAAATAATAAGGGATAGAAATCACAAAATTTAAAAAAAAAAATTAAAACTGTAATTTCTGTAATGTTTAATACGGCAATATCCAGGAGTTTATAGTAACCGACTTTAAAAAAAAACTCGCGTTTTTATTTTAAAATAATGATACTATAATAAAATCACTGGGCGATAGGTTTGAAATCAAAACGCGAGTATTTTTGAAAGACGGTTTTCATAGAGTCCTGGATATTGTCGTAATAAAAATAAAAATTACAGTTTTTAGTTTGATGAATTATATGGTTTCAATCCCTTATTTTTTTAAATACCAATTTTTATTTTTTACTCGAAAGCAAAGCAAACCACCATCCAGTGGTATATAAATGGATGATCGCCAACAAAATATTTACTCGGTAAAAAATTTCATTGAAATAAGATTAGTTTAGATTTTATCGACTATTGAATATTCCAGTCATTCGCTCGACACCTTAACTTTCCATACCCCTTAATGACTTAACTTTGAAATTCAGCGCCAGTAGTGACACGAAGCATAACTTAGAAGATATGTTTTTTGTTTACAAGTGAGTTGTACTGATGTGAGACATAAGACAGTAACAATAAAGTTTAAATACAATTACGGTTACACAGATCAAAACAGTAACGAATCGTTCGAAAATTTGAATTTAAAATGACTGTAAACATATTTTTTATGTAATAGTTAGCTTTCTTTTCAAACAGTTAACATAGCATTGATGTTAGGATGAAATTAAAATTAAAAACACGATTTGAAGGAAACTTCCCCCTTAACAAAAATTCAATACAAATTCCTCTGTCAGTTCATGTTATTTTGTAATGATGTGTGTAACCGTATCTAATAATCTCGCCGTCGACGACACGTAAAGTTCAATAAAGTAAAAAAAAAAAAAAAAAAAAAAAAAAAAAAAAAAAAAAAAAAAAAAAAAAAAAAAAAAAACATAATTTTGCGAACACGAACACAAATATCGGAAAGGGGGGCGGGGGAGACAATACTTCCGGACACGGATATGCAATAGTGAATCAGGAATGAAGCTGTGATAAGAAGATTACACGGATTCATCGGATGGCAAGGTTCGTTGAGCGGAAATACGCATACTTCGAGCGAAGAAGAGTTCCGATGCTAATAGGCTTATTTAGCGCCGGAAGAGGCAGATATTTTCCTGTGAGCTTAGCGGGAAGAGAATCTTTGTTGACAGTTCTTTCAAGAAGTGTTTATCTCAGGGTTTTGATCTTATTTATGTAAGTGAAATATTTTTACTATTTAGTATTTATTGGTTCCGTAGCTTATGTATAACGTAACATCTTAACGATACATTTAAAAAAGACATAAAAGAAAACATTAAAATGAAAAAAAGTTTCAAATAATTGTTGTACCTTACATGCGCCGTGGAACAGCAAAGTAAACAAAACAAGTGGATCAAATCAGCAAACTTGAACAAATAAAAGTAACAAAAACAAAATATTTTACGTTTGTTCTATGTACGTTTGTAACAATTCTGAAAGATGAACCCAAATCTTAAATTAGGGCACATTTAATATTTAATTTTTGGAGTGATACGTAATTTTTTAAATTTTGGTCTTGCTGGTTTGTTCAATTCTGTTTTAATTTTGCTTATTTAAATTATCTCTTCTGTTTACGCAGCGGTCCAAGACGTATTTAAGGGTGAAGAATAATTTGAAATTATTATTTTTCGCTCAATGTGTCGATTTTTAAAATTTTTAATTTAAGTGGTTTTTTTTTTTTTTTTTTTTTTTTTTTTTTTTTTTTTTTTTTTTTTTTTTTTTTTTTTTT
>PNEQ01035211.1:0-19306 GCA_003012365.1 Medauroidea extradentata | reverse complement strand
GACATACAAAAATACCTGGAAATCAGCCCTTTCGTTAGGGAGCTACGAAACTATAGACAGGCATAATTTTCAAACTTTCATATCATGTCTCTCGTTTTTCTTAAGAGTGCGTGGTAGATAAATAAATGCTGAAAACATAATTTGGCATCTTCGATTTTTCGAAGCCAATATGGATCAAATACTCAATGACAATCCTAGATAATGGTATTTGCCAACTGTGTGAGTAAATATTCATCCAAAATTACTAATTCGTTATGCGCGATCTCTTGCGCCGCAGTTAAATGCACGAGGTTCCGGCGTCAGAGATTGTGACTCAGAAGTTCGTAAGACTGGAAACTATTTTGTTTAAAACGTTAACTAAAACTATTGTCTAGGATTGCTGTTGTTTAATTTTCGCAAATTGGCTTCAAGAAACCTACAATTATAGATTAATGCTTTCAGCGTTGAATTATATACCACGCCCTCTGGTGAAGGGTGATATGATGTATGGAGCAGCGTCGGAATGAAAGGGCAAGGCCCATGAGACAAGGACACACAGGACCAAGTCGGTCTGGCGTATCTGAGAGTTTCCCGCAGAAGGGCCGCAGTCAGGAATAAACTCGTCCTTAGCGATGTCTGTGACGAAGTGACGGGCATCGTCGCCTAGTGTGTGACGTGGCTACGTCCTGCCATGGCCTGTCACGTCTGTGTAAGATGTGTCTAGTGAGACGCCGGCAGAGGTGACCTCTGACAGGACGGCTGCTGCGTTTCCCAATGTCTTTCTTCTGTCACCAGCCCCGCCGTCCCACTCCTTGCTGTAGACCCTTGCTTAGGTTAAGCTTAATTCTACTACAGATTAGAAAGATCAATGTTAAAAGTTTGGCACAGGGAAAAATTCTGCTGCTTGAGCTGCACTAGTACTGGACAAACTGACCAATCTCAGAGCTTTACCTGAATTTTAAGTTATATTAAGTAGATAATTTAAAACGCATAGTTGGTTACTATTCACTTTGTCATTAAGTTGAATAACGTCAGTAATTTCCAAACCCATTCAAACTTAATTTTACTACAGTTTTGTATTTTTCTTGTCCCTTTGCGATAGCAGCGAAACTAGTGGCAGAGTTTTCCCTGTGGCAAACTCTCCCATAAGAAAACACATTTTATTTTTAACCTGTAGTAGAATTAACTTGACTTGGGTTTCCATACGCGCTAACGGAAACCTTACTCGACCTGCTCGATTGAGTAGACATTACTCTAAAACCGGTCGGAAACTTTGCGCGAGTAGAGTCTAACGCTTTCCGAAATATCTAAATGTTTACCTCGATATCTTCGCCGGATCTTTTCATGTACCATGTTCGGGAGCAGAGTAGATAGTTGCCAGCAGACGAAAAAGAGGAAAGTGCGTGTAAAAAGTAAACATAGGCTCCTGTATGTGTACACAAAAAAAGTGAGGCACTTGAGTGCATGTTGAACAAAGAAGACGAAGTCGAAATGTAGTATTTTTGTTGGGCGAGAACACTGGAGGAGTTTATCAAGTAAAATGTCGCTAAAAGAAAGTATTTCAAGCATGGAATACATTATGTACACTCTAAAGTAGTTTGTAAATTTGCCACACGTGCTTATAGGAGCACTAAGAAAGTAGGTATGGTAGAATTGGTAACAATATTAAACGTTTTAATGAAACAGTCCAATATATACTTAAGTTACCAGACTTGTATTGTAACAACTGTAAAAGTCTGCATATTTACAAGCGGAAGTACACTCCAAAAGTAGTTTGTAAATTTACCAGACGTGCCTATAGAAGCGCTAAGAAAGTATGTATGGTAGAATAGTTTCCCAGACATCCATGGTAGCACTCCTAAACCTAATTACACAACAGTCAAATGCATACTAAAGTTACCAGACTTACATTGTAACAAGTGTGGTAACTGTTCCATACTACGTCTGGGATAATAACTTCCTAAACATTTGAGGAAGTTTTTTTTTACCGTGTATGGTAACTGCTCCATACAGCGTTTAGGTTAATTACTTCTAAATATTTTGGGAATAATTTTTACAGTGTAATCATTACTTATAAGGCTTCTGGATACATAAGTACACAACATTTTATTTTCGTAGGCGGTTATGTGTCCGAACTTTCGCTTTGCAATCCCATTACTGCTGAGGAAATTTTTGGAAGTTAACTCGAGCATATTTGTACAGTATGCATTTGCTAGTACGCAATTGTAATGCCATTTACTTGTGTTGTACCAGTACAAAAATATATTTTGTACTATCCGAACTTGGTCAAATAATACAGGTCTGCTTGCTGTAATACACCGTTTCTTAAAATTTTCCCGTATTCATTATATAGCGCCAATATAATATTCTTCGAGTTAAAAGGCGTTCAAGAAAGGAGAAATTATAATTTTATATTTAGAATGAAACAGAGTTAATTTTGTAGACTTTGTTTACGAGTATATTTTCCTCTTATAAAATATTTTAGCTCAGCCAGTTTTTCCATAATGTCATTTCTTAGTCAAAATATGCAGGGTTTTAGTTCATACACCCGCCGAAAACCAATCAGCACAACGAAACGAAACTATTTGCAGTAAAAGTGCATGTCACGGGCTAGGGCTTAAAGTACATAAAAATCCAATACAATTTATTTTGTATTTAAAATAATCCTAAAAGTAACAAACTATTTCAAATTTCAGATATTTTTTTTAAATATACAACATTGTTTGAATGAGTTTTTATATACTTAAAGCCCTAGCCCGGGACATGTACTTTCTCTGTGAATTCTTTCGTTTCATTGTGTTAATAATTTTTCGGGGGTGTATGAACTAAAAACGTGGAAATTTTGACTTTGAAACGCCACTATGGGAAAACTGGTTGAGCTATTTTTTTTGTAAGACGAAAATGTACTCCCGTATAACTTCTAGAAAACTAACACTGTTTTATGCAAATATAAAATTATAATGTTTCCCCACTTGAACATCCTTACGTACGCTTGAAAAAAAAAAACCCTCCAACGACTGAGTAGATCCAACCACAGTACTACCTAGTAGATTATACCTATTGTGTTTCACTAAACGCCTTATAACTACTGTTGGGCCAACCCGAAGCCCTGGGGAGAGCTAGGATAGATATTTACGTGTTGAATAACATTAGATTGTGTCGAACCTTCATACTGGTTGTTGCGAAATTTCATGTCATTATTTTGGTGGGAAACTATACTCGCGTCAGAGGAACAAAAGTTGTTACATAAACATAGATGATAAAACTCAGCGTTACTTTACTATAGGTCTCGTGACTTACCGTGCATGTCGCACGGACAGAATCATGAAAATGTGGAAAGCTACATCGCACAATGCGTACACTGTAAAAATATATTTATACTTACACAAAGAATATCCTTGGAAAACTAATTGCTAAAGAAATGTCTTGTAAAACTACATTGGTTATCCTTGAAATAAAATACACAGTACATGTTTGTTAAATTAGAAGCTATAACATTGATCAGTCGCACTCGTGTTCCTGAACCCTGTGTGTCTACCTGATGACGGGAACAGATTCCAGTTCCCGAAACGTCGTTGTACTGTCTGTCTGGAAAACTACTGTGTTTTGTTTCGTCGCATTGTTTGTGTCGTTTGTTGTATTTCTGTTCGTGTCTGATATCTACTGTGTTTCTGTTTCGTCGCATTGTTTGTGTCACTTGTAAACTTAGGTTTTCTTTTTGATTTTTTTTTTTTTTGTTATGTCATTTATTTTCTGTTTGTTCCTTGATTTATTTGACCCGATTCCGTTTTTGGAATTTTATGTTGTGTATGTATTCTGTTGACTAAAGCATATTATGCTTGCTTATGATTTTTGTCTTACTTTTAGTTTTCGTTTTGACAGTTAATTATTTTGCAGTGGAGTATGTCCAAGCAACTAAATCCAATCATGCTCTCTCATTGCACAGTTCTTTCAAAGATCATATTACATTCTATATGTACTTGCAATATGGAAATAGTTACCTTTAAATACCTGATTTACATAAATAATAACACTAACTTTATTTATAAAATAGCGTCTGAACTAATATATGTTACACGAAATTATTATTTTTAAAATTACAAAATAGTGGAAGCACTCAGATTTGAACCCATAAAGGAGATGCGGGTTCGATTCCCTTGGTGGTCGGTCCCCTGATATTCGTATGTGCCGAGCAGTGCCGTTGGAAGGCGGGTTTCCTCTGGGATCTCCCGTTCTCCCACCCTTTCATTCCGGCGCTGCTCCACACACATCTCATATCACCCCTCGCCAGTGCTGAAGATCTGGATGCTAAGCGCTGACCAAAAGGTCAACTCTTCAAGGCCGCGGTTCTCCTCAGTTTTCAACGTTTTGTTTATTATTATATTTGTACCAGATATTATTTTTCTTATTTTAAACATAAATTGTGATTAAATCTTCTTCTTAGGGAACTTTTGTGTCTCTCATATTTTTTGCTGAATGAGTCGTAAACGTCAAAATTTGCACTTTACGGTTTTAAGTACGCCACTAAAACCAACTGACATACCCAACCGCCAAATTTACAGTGTATAACAATGTTGTAGGCTATGATTTTACATACATAAAAACAAAAATATATTACTTTTGTATTTAATAAAAAATGCTTAATTTTTAAATGAAAATAAAAAAATATCAATAATTTTTTTAGAAGTACAAAAAAAAATGCTTTTGTTTTTATACATGTCAAATCATAGCCTACAACATTGTTATACACTGTGAATTTTGTCGGTTTGGTATGTCAGTTGGTTTTAGTGGCGTACTTAAAGCAGTAATGTCCAAATTTTGACGTTTACGACAAATTAAGCAAAAACTATGAGAGATACAAAAGTTTCCTAAGAGTAAGATTCAATCACAATTTATGTAGGTATAAAATAAGGAAATAATATATGATACAAATATAAAAATAAAAAAAAAAATACGTTGAAAACTGAGGTGAATCACACCCTTAATACTTGTTTCAGGACGGCCGAGTTTACTTTCAGTTAAAACTTATTTATTTAATAAACAAATACTGATTTATTATAATATTTAATTTAGTAAGTGGGGAAATAGTAAATGCAGTTAGGTGGTTTTAAAGCTTTTGTTAAATGCGTGCGGCAAGAGTGAAAGAACGAGGAGTGTATTGTATTCGCGGCAAGTAAAACTTATCAGCATTTTGCAGAAATATTAATATAGCCAGGAAATGATAACAATAAGGTTTATGTGTGTTACAGACTATTAGCGCTTGATTGAGAACAGCACAGAGGAACTATCACAGAGTACAGCCGTGTACAGGTGAGACTAGAAGCAGCCTCAGGGAAATTTGGCAATAGAATCTGTACCAAAAATACATACCTTGGCTAAATTTCAAACAGTGAAATATCACCCGAACCTTATGTCTTGGTTACGTATAGCACGACACTCGTAACTTGGCCAGTATTTTCAGTTTTTTGTCTGTGCTGTTACTTGTTTGAAGAGTGAATGGATTACAATTTGTCGCCACAACTTACTTTATATTTCGTCAAGGGTCGTGGATAGAGGAGTGACTAGAGCGCTCACCTCCCACCTAGATGATCCGGGTTCGATTCCTGGCGGGATCAGTTCCCCGGATATTCGAATGTGGGAACCTTAATAGATATGCCGTTGGTCGGCAGGGTTTCTAGGGGATCTCCTGTATCTCCCGCGCCTTCATTCCGGCTCTGCTCCATACTCTCATGTCACCCTGCACCAACACTAAAGACCTACACTATAAATCTGAATTAGTGAATGTTCACTGATTCACGGCTATGGATGGAGCAGTTTCAACAAACTGAATCAGTAAGAAACCACTATGAAATCGGTGACTATTCACTGATTCCGATAAAGAGTGCCAACATTCCACAAGTTATTCACTGAATGTCCACAGATTTTCCCAGTAATTTTTCACTGATTCAATATGTGAAAACTGTTCTTTGAAAACAACTGAAAGAAAACCGTGAATATTCACTGATTCACCTGTGAGATGTTGGCACTCTTGAAGGAAATCCGTGAGTATTCACTAACTAAAAAGTGATTATTTTTACTGATTAAAATGGTTGAAACTGCTCCATCCATCAGCGTGAATCAATGAATATTCACTAATTCTAACTTAGAGTGTACCGCATGTATGCCGTCTGTATTACATGGCAACGCATAATAACGCAAGGTGGTACTTTTCTTAACCCTGTTCATGTAACAAAAGAAGTATAATATGGTCTTACACGGCGTTTACCAGCTGTTAAATTAGTGGCAATTATTTTGTGATAGCAATCGCGTGCTCTTAACTAATGTCGAGTAGACGTGTGGCGTGCATGTTTTTTCTTACCACGCAACTGTAACCTACTGAAGATTATTTACGGTAAATTGAGCAATTTTACGGGCTATATATGGTAAGCTCTGATAACCGCAAACACCATGTAAAGACACAATGGACGGAATTGTTTTTGTCGATTGGATACAGTAATAGTGTAGACCATGATATCAACCGTTATTACATTCCGTAGATTTCGATTAAATAATTAATTTTTGTGATAAGTAAAACAAAACACGAATTCCAAATTATTTAAATGTAACAAACTAGTATTCTCACTAGTTGTCAATTACATTAAATTACGTAATTTGAGAGCCAGATATTGTTTTTAACTTAAATATCTATATTGGACGGGAGTACTGGGAGAAAATCCGCCGAAGAGCAGTAACGTTCGCCAAGTTTCCCACGTGTGAAAATCTGAAGAGTTCTCAAAGAGAGTCGAACACGGATCACCATTCTTGAGAGGGGGGGGGGGATCGGTCTGACCACTATAGTGTAATGACCCCTAGATAAGAATTGTAGTACCGTAAAGTAGGGTTCGTTTGCCTAATTTTGGAGTGACTTTACACCAAATATTTTCGTTGTAAGTAAAGGTGTGCAGAATCTCAGATTCTTGAAAACCTCACAATTCACAGTTTTCATAATAAATTATTATTCAGAGTGACGGGTATCTTGGAATTCTGACAAAGAAAGGGCGGTGCAAATATATCCATGGTGTGCAAAGCCGCATCACTTTACAGTAATTAAAAAAAAGCAGTACAAATGTTCATGAATTTTTAAATAAAGGCATAAACGTCTATTGTAAACGCTAAGGCTTCCTGTTTATTGAGAGTTTTTTTTAGATAAAATTAACGTATCGTCGGTGTACTGCCAGACATGAGTTATTAATGATGTTTTGTGGAAAAATACAATTGAATTGAAGAGCATACACACAACAATACAAAAAATAGTAAACTTTAAATTTGGGCAATTGCTCCTGCAATCTTATTAGTTTATCTCGTCTTGACTTGGCCACTTTTGGCAATAAACGTACGATATACAATGTTTTACCTATACTTTGAACCGAAAATTCTTACTTTTTAAATCATATAAAACATAAATTTACTTCGATGCGGGCAGAGGCAAGATATTGCACAGCAAAGCTCACAGGATCAACAATACGACACCCAATTTTAGTAGTTGCCAAACGTCTGGTAACGGAAGTATTCACCGGAGACGTGTTCGTAAACTGAACGAGTGACTCAATTCCATGTGTCTCATTTATGAAAAATAGAGGGATAAGTTAAGTATTTCAGTATGTAAATAAAACACAAAAACAATTAGGCCAACTCCATGTAGAATATTTGCTACAGAGTAAAAATTCTGCTTCCATGTAAAATAAGAAAAATAATTTAGAGATATTGCTTCTGTAATAATAAACTTTTGTCAAGTTGTCAGTAGGTAGAGGAAAAGGTGGGGAGAAGTTGATGTGTATAACTGATTAGTTAAATAAAAATAGTTTCTTCATGGCTGTGGTATACAGGATGTTACAAAAAGGTGCAGCCAAACTTTCAGGAAACATTCCACACACACACAAAGAATGAAAATATGTGATATGGACATATGTCCGAAAACGCTTAGTTACCATGGTAGAGTTCAATTCCTTACATATCTTTAAATGTCATCGTAAATAACACTTCGTACAGAAAATGTCCCAAATACCCAATGGATTGGTTCTTTACAATGTACTTTACTTCCTAGGTTCACCGCCAGGTAGGCCACTTGACGAAAGGTAATCTGGACTGCATTGCTTGTGTCGACACGCCACACATTGCTGTACAGTCGAAGCATTAAGCACATTGCATCACTCGCTTAGTGTTCATCTCGTACTTGTCTTGCAGGTAGTGAAATGTTTACAATGCGGAGTTGGCAGGTGCCCATTTGATGTACGAATTAGCGCAGGGCAATAGCCATGGCGCAGTACGTTTATATCGAGACATTTCCACAACGAAGGTGCCCCGACAGGAAGACGTTTGAAGCAATTGATCGGCGTCTTAGGGACCATGGAACATTGTAACGAAACATTCCATTGGGTAATTGGAACAGTGTCTGTACGAAATTTTTTTACGATGACATGCAACGAGAGGTAATGAATGGTAGGGGCTTCACCATGGTAACTAAGCGTTTCCGGACATATGTCCATATCACGTATTTTCTTTCTCTCTGTGTGTGTGGGATGTTTCCTGAAAGTTTGTCCGTACCTTTTTGTAAGATACTGTATAGTCACAAAAAAAAAAAACTCGTAACTGTTTCCGGTCAGATGTTCTTAACTTCCTTCACGTCTCGGTCAAAACTCAGCGAGCAATCACAGCCAGCAGAATGTAAGTTCAGTGTCGCTGTGCGAAGCAGCTTCAAACTATTTAACACAGTACCGCGATGGGCACGTGGATGAATTACAGTGTTTCATTTAATGGGCAGCGTAATTGCTCCGAGCGCTTTTAACTGGATATTCAAAGGGTTTACTGTAACTAAGGTTAATTACACTACATGCTGTGTTGTTAGTTTAGCGAGCGAAGGTAAGGTCTTGACACAGAGGAATAAAATGTGACTCCCTTTTGTCGCAGCGCCAGTAGTCTTTTAGTAGAAGATAAGTCTTGTTTTGTATTTGGCTTAGAAAGATTTCACAGCTTAAAATGTTTAGTCGTAATCGAAATCACTTGTATTATAGAATGAAAGAAAAAATTAAAAATCTTGACAATGCACATGGAATTTATATTGGAACACATTTTCTGCCAAAAAAAAATAAGTTTTTCTCTGTAGAAGTTTACAATCATTTAATTAGTAATAATAATTTTTAAAATATAAATTTAATTTATTTTCAAGCGACTTATATTAAACAGTTATATAAACAGTTCCACGCACGTACCAATGCATTTATGGATACGTAACCTATCTACAATACCAGCTTACCATATTAATATTATGTTATTTAAATAGTTGAGGAGTTGGCTGGAATAAAGGTCTCGGTGAGAGAATTGCATTATGAGATAATGACAGGTGTAATGTTTAGGAAAGATTCGTTTTTGTTTTATTTTACGTCTCTCTCATGCGATTATCTCTTAATACAAATAAACAGTGGCTACTTACTTACTCTACACAAAATAATAATATTTTCTATAAACACAGTTAAAGATGGTACAGCAATTATTTATAGCATATCAGCACAGATCAAGACAAGAATTCATAAATTGGTAAAGAATTGAGATATCGGTTCAAAAATTGCGTGGAGGGCGCGGTGGCCGAATGGTCAGACCTCCCGCCTCCTACCAAGGCGATCCGGGTTCGATTACTGGCGGGGTCGGTTCACGGATTTTCGCAAGTGGGAATCGTGCCGGACGATGCGGGTTTGCGGGTTTTCTCGGGAATCTACCGTATATCCCGCCCATTCATTCCGGCGCTGCTCCATACTCATCTCATGTTATCCCTCACCAGCGCGCTAAAGACGTGGCGGTTACGCGCTGACAAAATTCTCTCTCACTCACTTTTATGGATATAATGGAACACTATAAACTGTTTGATGGAAGACAGGCCTTAGCTTTATTAGCCAACTCCACAATGGACGACTTGAAAAGAGGCGGAGCTTCAGTCAGGTGTGGGAAACAAGTCCTATCTCCACGGATACCGCAGCCGAACATAACCTTCATTTAGCTGTTTGGCTTCACATGTCCCGGATGAGATGTACGTCAAGAAAATTGATTATTTGTTCGGAATTTGCCGCTTTTTCAGGTAAACATTAATCTTATGTATTTGCGCATCTTAACCATGAAATTGCATCTAATATTTTTTACCCTTGCGTGTAAATATACGAATGCGCAACTTTTTTTCTTTCTGCAATTACCAACTAACAAATCAGCATGTTTGTAAACAAACTTTGTTTCCCACAGTGCTTTTCCCCTGCGGTGACGTCAGGGGGCGTGTACTTCAAGTCGCCCATCGTAAAAATTGTAACACCGCCAGATGTAAACAAGACAAATCTTCCACTAAATGACTAGTAGCGTTCGGCGACATGAAGGGAGTCTTTCTCTTGTTGGAGAGCATTATGCCGTGTCGAGACCTCTTCCTGTAGACCGTATGAGGAACAAACTCTGTCGATACTCGCGCGACTTCTGGCAGAAATATTTCCTTACCAAGAAATGCAATCATCTTCTAAGCCTGTAGAATAATTGCCCTTACTGTAGCTAAGCATACGCAAGTGTTTCATGATGTGCACCATAGTAATACTGCAGTAAAGAGAGAGAGAGAGAAAGAGTGTCAGAGATATTTAACTACTCACCACAGCTCTGTGTGCGTGGTAATTAAACACGGATACTTCAGACCCGCGGTAGTTTTCTAGGTCAGGTTCATTATCTCCTCGCGACTGTGGAATCATTTAAATGTTTTATACCCGGGACAGTTCTTCTCCCTTCCAGTGACACGCCGTCTTTCTCTGTTTTATTTTTCTTTCTTCACTGTTTGTACTTACTCTTTCCCATGTTGTTCTGGTTTTTTTATGTATTTTGTTTTCAACTTTTCAGCTTTTTTTGTTTAAGGTTTCTCCATAACTTTAATTTACCGTTTTTCCTACTATTTATTTTCAATTTTTTTTCCTAACATTTAATTTCGAATATTTTATTCTCTTTTATTTCGATATTTTATATCTTAATTTATATTGAGACTATTTTATTTTTACCGTTTTATCTCGACTCTGTTATTTCAATCCTTTTCATCCACCTGTTTAAATTTACTTTTTTTGTGTCAACTTTCTAACCTCGACTTTTCCATATCGACTCACGTATATCGATCCTTTATTTTGTGGACCTGTTTATTCGAATATACTGTTAAAGCACTTTTATTCCAACACTTTTATTCCAAACATTTATTTTTCTATACCCTTCTACTTAAACTATTCTGTTTGAAGTATTTTACTTGTAGTTTTTTTTTTATCAATTCGATTATTTGCGATTTTCTCTCTCAAGTTTTATGCTTTTTCTCTCTCTCGCCATCGTCTCTGTATTGTTTCACGCTGAATAACTTCAATTTGCAGTGACACCACGTAGACATCACTACAATAAAGGAGTTATGGAATGATGCAGGCCTTCATCATTCATATTTAGACTATGGGTATACATTCATTTACTGGATTTTTACGTCCACCGTGGTTTACGCTGTTAGGGCGATTTCCTCCTTCCAAAGCGATCAGAGATCGATACGCGATTAGGTCGACCCTGACTTTCTAACGTGGAAGTCTTGGTCACGGACGATGCTATTGGTCGGCGGGTTTTCTAGGAGTTATCCTGGTGTTGCTCCTTTCGGCCCTCATCAGCGCTGGAAACCTCGTTGCTAAGACCTGG
Source organism: Medauroidea extradentata (assembly GCA_003012365.1). NCBI lineage: Eukaryota > Metazoa > Arthropoda > Insecta > Phasmatodea > Phasmatidae > Medauroidea > Medauroidea extradentata. The sequence continues at coordinate 7,615 of PNEQ01035211.1, read as the reverse complement.
CAGGAGGCTCTTTAATTCAATACACCAAAGTGCAATGGACGACCTGGAAGTACAATGTCCCTGACGTCACACCGCAGGGGAAAAGTACTGTGAAGAACAAAGCTTGTTTACAAACATACTGATTTGTTAGTTGGTAATTGCAGAAAACAAAAATGTTGCGCATTCATAGATTTGCACGTAAGGGTAAAAATATTAGTTTCAATTTAAGGTTAAGGTACGCAAATACATAAGATTAATGTTTACCTGAAGAAAATAAACGGCAAATTCCAAACAAATAATCAATTTTCTTGACGTACATCTCATCCGGGACATTTGACGCCAAACAGCTAAATGAAGGTTATGTTCCACTGCGGTATCCATGGAGATAGGAGTTGTATCCCACACCCGACTGAAGCTCCGCCTCTTTTCAAGTCGTCCATTGCGAAGACGACCATAGGCAGGAATTGTAAGTGGCAAGGGGGAGGGGGACTTTTGCCACCTTAATGTTTTTGGTAACAATCAAAAATTATTCTACTCTCCAATTTAGCTTTACTACCTTTCACAATAAACTGGCTGAAAATAGATTAAATAGCGCCATTTTACACCTTGAAATCCGAATATTCCTAAAGGGGATATCCTCGACCTCCCTCCCCTTTTTATAATGGCTGGATTAGTATTACTTTATTTGCCACCCCAACCAAAATACTGAAATTCCGCCCATGAGGAAGACCATAGCAATATTGTGGCCTGGACTTGCATACCTCACACGATTGGCTTACTCTAGTATCGTCTTGATTCGGAAGTTGCCTTTGACGGTTAACTTTTTACTTTCTATGTTATTGAGTATTCATTTTGGGTTCTGTAGTCTGAAACACGTTAAGGGTGCCACCTAACACGCGCTTAAAATGCGCTGCAGTGTGTTCGTAAATACTTTTTTTTTACGAATATATTCTACATGTACCCTTCGTGTCATTGTACGAAACGGTGGCTGAAACGTAGTTTCAAATCACCACGTCAGTTAGAAAAATTGTATTGGAACCATTCAAAATGGCTAAAAACTGTTTTTTCAACCTTTTCTATATGAATAAATACTGGCGGGATTCATGTGAAACTACTCAAAAAAAATATGCAATGGGTTGTTTGCTTAAAACTTCTCAGCAATAAAAAGATAAGGTCTCCACTGAAAGTGTCAGTCAGTCAAGTGATATACGATACCACTGTTTACAGTGTCTTGCAGTAGAGGCGATACCGCACCAGATGAGCCGGTCATCATCGCCCTTGGCGCCGTGCCTCACTCACACAAACACACGACTATAATTTGAAATAAAAAATATAAAAGGTTATTGAATGTTTTACAAATACAATTTTTTTATTAATGTAGGTGAACTTGTAACCTACAATATCGTTATTCACTGTGAATTTTTTTTTTCAGTTATATAATTATGTGAGTTGGTTTTTGTGTCGTCCTTAAAACGGTAACATGCAAGTTCTGTTTCTAAAGAGCCATTATGCAAAAATAATGGGGGATAATAAAATAACATAAGAGGAGAATTGAGTCACATTTTGTGTCTAAAATAATATATATATATATATATGTTGCAAATTTAACAATAAAATATGGCGATGAAAATTTCTGTAGAGAGTGCCCTTGATGTACTTTATTAACTCACAAGGTAAGCATGGGTATGGAAAAATTTTAGTTTGATGCGTTCAAATAGTAAGCAGGTTATAGTTTTCGAACGTTCAGTAAGTCGCAAGACTCTCAGGCGCACCTGGTCAGAGAACAAATTTGGTCGCGTGACTAAGAAAAAATCTACTTCACCTGAGAAGGTTACTAAATACAACCACATGAAAATGGTTAACGGCACAATCGTCGAAGGCTGATTGGTTGGTTTATTTTGACATCAAAATGTGTGCTATTTCAGGGACAAAAATCTAAAAATCCGTTTGGTGTGTTGCAGCAGAAAAATTCTGATACAAACGATGATATATCAGTGTTAAAACTGCCAGAATGAATTTTTGATACATGCAATAATTTGCATTAAAAAATATATTTTCGAAAACTCTGCAAAACTAAAGAGCGGAGCCTTAACTTGTTGTCATGGAGGTTCGCATGAGGTGTCTTACACAGAATTAAACCTTGGTTGGTGTAAATGCAGCTTCAGCGAAGATCACGACAGAATCTTGTGTTGTAGAAGTCCCAGGCCCATCACAACCTTGCGTGTCTTGCCAAGTGGATGACGACACTGGTGGAGCCAGATTGCCAGACCTACTTATTACTCATGCCGCGATTGCGTCCGTTCGGGGCTCGGCGGTACTGAAATTCAAACAATCCGTTCTCAAATGATCGAGCACGTAAGGGAGAATATATAATTACACAGTGTGTTTCCGTTACTTTTGTTGAGGGTTTTTAAGTGGTAAAAATGCATAATTTTATATTTGTCTGGCATAGTGACCATATTTTCCACTCATGAAATTTTTTAGCTATCATAGTCGTACCATAGCGACATGTCAAAGACAAAATGTGAAAGTTAGGAGAACATCCAAATAAAAAAACAAAACAAATGACTTACTGAAATCAAATATTTTACACTAGAATTTTATGCTACGGGTCATGTGCTTGTGTGTGTAAGTATATAAAATCATTATTTTTTGAATTTTTACAAAAATGCAAAGGAATTTCATTATATGGTTTTGAATATTTAAGTATATGTCCCATTGTAACTAATGTAAGTGTAAATTATTCAAATCATGTAAGTTCGTGTGTGGTTCGTGTTCCCATGACTTGCAAAATTTTTACTTTAACGTGCCGCTATATCAAGGCTATAACATTTTAACACGTGGAAAATGTAATCACAATTAACGTAGGGCCGCGGTGGCCGAATGGTCAGACCATTCGCCTCCCACCAAGGCGACCCGGGTTCGATTCCCGGTGGGGTCGATCCCCGGATTTTCACATGTGGACGATGCCGCTGGTCGACGGGTTTTCTCGGGGATCTCCCGTTTCGCCCACCCCTTCATTCCGGCGCAGCTACATACTCACCTCATGTCAATCCTTCACCACGACGTTAAGCGCTGACCAAAATATCTCTCTCACAAACGTCTACAAAACTAACATTCTGTCGTACAGATATAACATATGCATCTTTGCCATGTGAATTACCTTAAAGGTTTTGGGAGGTAAATTACTTAATGAGAAACTATTACAAAAATGCCGTTGAACATCTGAGAAAGAAAACTCCCAAAAGTTGATCTATTAAAATTTTTTAGGTTTAAAATCGTAAGGTATTAAATATTTATCACTATTTTGCAGATTAAACTAAATGACTAAACTTGCTGATGTTATGAAATAAATATATTTTAAAATTTCAAGTTTCACTACTTGAACACCATCTGTACGCATTTTTGTAATGTTTATTTATTTTTTTTTTTTTTCGTAAGGAATCGTTTCCCAACGTCTGTAATCTACTTACGAAACAGTCTGCATTCCGAGTGTTATGAAACTATTTACTATACCGTCACACGTTACAGTAAGAATGAACTATTAAATATTTTTCAGTTTTAAATATTGATTATTGGTAGTCGGCCACAACTAATCGTAAGCCTTTCGTTAGTACAATACTATTCTCTGGCACAATGAATGAAATGGTATAATTACGTGATACTATGGAAATTACAGCTTTAAGTAAACGTTAATAAATCTAAATGCCTTGCATATTTATAATGCAGTGCAGTTTGTTAAAGTAATTTTTAATAAAAACATTCTTACGTTTTTTTATAGAATAAACGGTTGGCTGTAGTGTGATAGTGGATTAATCATAGTCTGTTAAACTTTGTTAGAAGAGACTTGCTAGGCTGTAAGCTGTCGGAATGCAATCATAAATTGTTACATTTACTACTACTTTTCCTGTATAGCAAAGTTATGAAATGTACGTGGAGAATTCGGCATTAAAAATGAAGAATGTACTGCGATTTGTTTTTAGCTATCTTAAGTTTTCTCTTTTTATTTCTTTCCTTTTATCTTAGTTTATCTTTTCTTCGCTCTTGCATTTTCTCTTGCTTTAGCTCATTATCTTGCGTAGTCTTAATCATTCTCTTTATCTCCATTCACGGTTTATCCTTCATTATGTCTTATTTTCCTTATTTATTTTTATTGCTTTTCTTCTTTCTCTTGTTTTTATTCCTTTTCTCTATTGCTTATCCCTTTTACTCTCTTTCACTAGTGATATTTTGTCTTTTCTTTCTTGTGATTTTTTCCCTCTCTTGCTATGCTTAAATGTCTCTTGTTTATACTAAATTTTTATATTGCTTATGCTCTAATAAGATTTGGATATATTTGGAAATTAAAAAAAAAATAAAACTACGAGCTATCAATATTTTTCAGTTAATTCAGGCGAAAGCAGAAAATACTTTTAGTGCTTAATACGTTTTAGGCAAAGATTACAGTGAAAATGCTATATTATTTTTGATACTATATTATAATTATTGTTTTATAAATTATTGTTGATATCATTGCTGTTATTGGTAATCATTGTTTTAAATTTTTATTATTAATGACAACGTTATTCTCATTTTAATAGGTATCATTGTTACTGTAGTTAATATTGTAACATTTATTATTTTTATTATTGTTAAAATTGTTATTGTTGATAATTTTATTCACACTACATTTTCTGTGTAACAGTCTTAAGTTTACTGCCCACGCACAGACATCCTATTTCTCAAGTTGCATTATTGCACGAAAAATTAAATTATCTTGTGATCGCTGCTCTACCAGAATTTATTTTGGAGATAGCAAACAAATGTTTTGAATTTATTTCTTAGTTATGTAGTATACAAGATAAATAGTATCAAGAGATAATTTAAATTAAAATAGTTGTAATATGTCAAGGTAGTATAAAAAAGGCACTATTGTTTTTCTTTTGTGATTTCAAAACCGTTGCAACGTCTTGCTGTTCAGGTAAAAGGGCCGTACCTTTTTGCCATTACATGTCCGTAACAGAGGAAATTGATAATTTATACTTTTGCAAAATTCTTGAGAAGTTTACCTATCAAGCTTACAGCCAAAGAGTTATATTGGGGAGTGAATGTTAGTTAAATTACTGTTAAATAAACAGTTATAAATGATATTTTTTAAACAAAAATATTTCTCCACTGTGTGTCTTGAGAAATTCTGCCACAAAACAGAATTTTGTGAAAAAGAAATTGCTTAAATTTTTCGTGAAACTATTAAACGTAAAAAAATTGGAAGGTTTCTCAATGAGTAAGAAATGACATGTGTGTTTCAAAGAGTTTTCTTCATAACAGAGTCATTACGTCGTTTCTTAAAGCATACATCCCGAACTCCGTAGTTGTAGGCAGAGGCCTTGCCTGTGTTTGACGGTAAGTGTAATATACCATCAGTATTGCTCGACATCATTCAAAAAATTCGTAGTCTTCCGAACACTGTAAGAAATTGTTTGTACCTACACCATACGTGTGTAAATCATAAGCGGATCCCAATTGGGGGGAGGAAGGGCTAGGAGCCATGCCTCCCCCAACCCCACGAGACTGCTCCAAAAAAAAAGAGTAAACCAAATAAATGCCAAGTAAAATACTGAAAAATATCATTCATTTTTCTTAAGAGAGCACAACATTTACAACACAATCATCGGTTACACGATGCTGTGTTGTCAAAATATATAGTATACAAATTTATAAAAAGCATAGTAAATTAATTGTTCCCGTAATTTTATTAAAACGTTCTAGGGCCCAGATCCCAAAAATGATTTGGGCTATTTAGTTGTTATTTATTACATTTATTGTGTGCGTTTCAAATGCCTGCACAGTTACAGAGACAAGTGAAAGCAGAAGATTAAGAATGGGTATAAATATTTTGTTTCAGCACAAAAGTTGTCAGTTTTAACGCATATTTTTTTTTCTAAAAAAAATATTATAATTTCTTAAATCGATACCTAAATTCTAACTTTTTTTGGTTCGATAGTTCCTTAAACTGCACAATTTTTCACACGTCCAAAATATTTTTTCGGGGAGTATCCCCAGACTCCCAGTTTTTTTTTTTTTTTTTTTGCTTGGGGCGTGAACATTTCTACACTTTATAAAGTACGCACCCCTCCCCCTCTCCGTCCCTGGAGCTGAATCCGCCTTCGGTGTAAGTGGAGCTGTGAAAATATTCCACGTGTATAAGCCACGTATCCTTTTAAGTTAACGGAAAATTAGCACATATAGAGAAAATACCAACTTTGTGTAGGAATTATGCAATATGATATTGTAAAGTTCTCATATCACGTAAAGATTAATTAGGTAACTTAAATTGTATGTGAAAAAAATAAACCGAGCTAAATTTAACTCCGCACAGGTGTTATTGAAAATAACATTTTTCAAGCACCTCACAAATCACTTACGGTGAAAGCAATTATTTAATTTCCACGAACAATGCCGTGACAGAAGCGACTTGAATGACGAAAGATGTCGGCCAATCACCACCGACGCTTCTGTGACGTCAGCACGTTCACCTCGACGCTGACTGGCTGACACATTTTTATATTCGCGTCGCGTGTGTCGCGACTGCAGCATGAGCAGTTGGTTGCAGGGTTCCTGGGGGGTTGGCATACCTGGGGCGCCTGGGGACGTGGGCGGCGGCAGGGTGGTCTCATAACCAGGTGTTGTGACCCCACCTGCCTCCTCCGTTAACATTGGCCAAAGAAAATACCAAATGCCAGGAGGATGCAAGCGCAGACAGGAAGGTGGATCGGATTCTGCAAGGAATCGCAGAGCTCCCCAAACACAAAAGAGTGGTAAAAAAATATGTAAGACAGATGCTAGGCCGAGTGCATGCCAGTGTTGTTGCCTTACAAAAAAAAACAAGCCAAAAGAACAGTAGAGTATAAAGAGTCTACAATAATATACCTCACAATAAAATTAACTGGTGAGATACAGTACAAGGAATTTTACTGATCAAAACAAAAGAGACGGTAAGGTGTGCATAACAATCCCCGATGGGATAGCACAGAAACAAACACTGAATGATGAAAGGTTAAATAATAAAAAAAAAACACAAGGATCCAGATCACCATGAGTTTAATTAAGTTAGTTAAAATTAATTAACATGGTGAAAGCTCCATGAGCAAAACATGTTTAAAAAAAATATCCCTTTTTCTTTGTGTTAAGTTAAATAAGTTTTTTTATATTCTTTTTTTCAGATCACCATGAGTTAAATTAAGTTAGTTAAAATTAATTAACATGGTGAAAGCTCCATGAGCAAAACATGTTAAAAAATATATACCTTTTTCTTTGGGTTAAGTTACATGTTAAGTTAAATAAGTTTTTTTTATATTAAATTTCTTCTTAGATTATGTCATTGATATCTTTGAAAGAGTTCCGAAAATTTTGTTACATGTTGCAAGACACTATAGACACGTGCATGTCAGAAAATGATGAAAATACCGACTTTAGTAGATCCAGAAGAGGTAGAAATGGCACTGAAACATTTCTCAGTGCGAGTTAGGAAAAACCCAACTCCAAAACAGCAATCAAGCCATGTACAGCAAGCGCCGCTAGGCTGGATACATCAAAATAGCAACATGGCTGGCTACTTCCAACCTCCCAGCAAGAGAAGTAGGCGGGAATGGGTGGA